>VXBU01008198.1:3102182-3180822 GCA_013400315.1 Bombycilla garrulus
ACAGATGTGTGTCAGACCAGGCTCATCCTGGAGGTCTAAGTGGAAGCATTTCTCAGGCTCTGGGACCACCCTTCAGGAGCCACAGTGACAGAGGATATTTCTGCCAAGAGTTTTCAAATCTCACCAGAGTCTCTCACCCGGGAAAGGGGAATCTCTGAATCACCACGGCTCCTGCACTCCCTTTCTGCTGTATCCCACCAAGAGTGCTGGATCTCACCGCTTGCACCGGGCTGGGTTGGAGCAGGGGGTGGTGAAGGTGCCAGAGGCACAAGTACTGCAGAGATGGCTCCCACCATCCACCTGTACAAAGCTCCTGGGTGGCAAGTGGGGCTTTTCCATGGGGAGCCCAGTGTGACCCAGTGCTGCATGGCCAGCAGACCTGCCCCAGGAGGAGCCCACCTGGCCTCTGACGTAGCCCAGCCACAAACAGACACTTCCAATGGCTCAGGCAATAGTATACAACCCCCCCCCCCCTTTTGTAATAAATAAGTGGTGTGTTAGCAGGCACTCATTACCCTGATTGGTTTAGCATTGCACTTTGGCTGATGCACAAAAGCCTCACAGAGACACAGAGGTGCCAGTGTCACAGTAGCTGCAGCTGAAACATTATATAAGGCTGGTGCAGGTAGAGGAGAGCATGGATCCCCTCGGAGGCTGGGACAGGTCTGCCAATGCTGCACTCCAAATCATGCGGGATTTAGGATCACTTCTTTGGCCCAAGAGGCTCCGCAAGCTGGAGTGCCTGCTGCAGGGTGGCCACGTGTCTGGGGTGGTGACAAACATGGGGAAATGGTATGAACATGGATGACGTGTGTGCACACCCACTGAACAGCAGTGGATATTAGACTCAGAACTGAGGCCAGACTGGAGGGGAGACTCTTGGAACAGATGACACCTGGCCACCTATTTCTGTGCTGCTGTAGGGCACAGACACTGGAGCAGCCATCCCCAGCTCCATCAGCATCTGGCTGAGCTGGGATACGCCGGTGTACCATGTCCAACAGAGCCCTTCCTCATCTTCCTGTTCCCACTGGTTCTCCCTTTTCAAGTCTAATTTAATTGACCACTTGTAGAACTTCATCTTCTCCAACTGGACCATAAACATTGTGTGTAAGTGCAGGAAACACAGAGGTGCAGCTCAAATCGTGTTCTTTAGTTCTGTTAGAGAAAGGGACTTGGCTGGGGATTACATGGGGCAGAACCATGCAGGTGAGGCTTTCTAACACTACCTCAATGAGTATAATTCCAAGGAAACTAGCCCTGGCCCCGAGTTTTGTCCAGGGGTGGGAGAAGCAGAGAGGCAGCTTGCATGCAGCCTGTGTTTCTCTTCCAGATTCCCCGCAGAGGGTGAGGCTCACTGTTCCTGTGCAGTTTTTCTGGATACCAGGCTGGAGCCAATACATCCTTGCTCAGTGGAAGAATTTCTTCTTGAGCTTCTGTCTGCATCTGTTCTGCAGTTCCTGGGACCTGACAGCAAAATATGAAACAACTGCATATAAAACCTCTGGGAAGAGGAGAGGAGAGGAAATGAATTGTCACCAAATATATGTGAGAAAAGGAAGCAATTTTTCTCAGAAAATGGGGTATGTTGTCCCTCTGCAAGCCCAACTGCACCTTTTCCAGTTAAGGCACTTTAATAGCAATGGGGAATTGTCCTATCCCATCTGCAGAGCAGCACCTTTGGACTTCTCCTTTGTTAATGGAACTGAGATTTCCCAGCCCCCAGTGATGACTGGAGTATGTGGCCTGAGGAAAAATTCTTTATTCATGTGAAGACAACCCATCAAGTTCATTAAACTGAAGATTACATTGGCTGATGACAGAAAGAAATTAAATAAGGTTTTGTCTCTTTACTTCCTTATTTTTAATTGAATAATAGACAATTAATTTGATTGAAGCTAGTCACGTTAAACAGTTTCCTGGATATCATATTGAGAAATGTCTCATCCTGTAGGTTGCCCTGTCACTTATTTGGCAGTGATTTCGTGGCAGTAATTTTGAGATGCCCACTAAAGTGTTGTTCCAAAATTGCCATGCTTTTACTTTTCTGGGAGGAGTGGTGGAAGGTACGGTTATTCTTTTTATTCCATATTTAGACCAGACCCATGCATGGTGGAAAAGTTAGTATGAAAATGGGACAGCTCTGGTCCCAAGTAGGAGGGAAAAGGGCACAAGACCCAGGCTGCTCAGATGGAGAAGGTCCAGGATGAACACTGGCTGGACAGACACCACTCTCCCATTTTTGTGCTTGTGCCCATGTTTGCCTGGAAAGTTTGCCTGGACACGTGAAAGACTTCTTGGAGGAAAACAGGCTGAACCCTTTCCAGTCCACATCTGCAGAGCCCACAGGGGAGGGAAGATCCTCAGGGAAGGCTGTCTGATGAGTTATGGATGGGCCAGCCACTTCCTGGCCTCAGTGCCTCTGGCAGCAGCCATGCCGATGCCCAGGCTGATCAGACCTGCTGTGGAAATGGAGCAGGAGCTCCGTGCAGGAGCAGCGGGAGTGTGGAGAGGCAGCTGCCACTCCACCAGGCTCCCTCCTGGCCGCAGAATGTGGAATACTGTTTTGCTCCGAGCACGCATAGTTTGTGTGGGTGTAGATTTACATTTCGTTAAGAAAAATGAAATAAGGGGGCTGGTTTCAACTAGCCTGCAGTTTTATTATTTGCAAGGGCTCTTGCCTTCTTGTGATGCTTTACGTAACGGCCTTACACATCTGCAAAGTATGTAAAGCATTTCCACTGCTGGGAAAGAGAAAAAAGGGAACAATATTTCTGAAAGGTACTGTATCTCCTGGGAGGACTCAACAAGGAATTTTTAGCTCCCAGCAGGCAAGAAAACAGCAAGGACCATGGGTCTGTTCTCTAGGGCCCACTTTCCCTAGGTGTATGGGATAATAGATTACATTTCCAGGGATGACCACGTGCTCAAGAGCATAGTTGATAAGAGATTGGGTTCAGAAAAAAAACCAAAAAAACCCAAAAAAACCACCAAAAAACAAGCTAAATAAGATGGGCTGAGTGGGAATAAAGCCAGTAGGAAAGTGGGACATGCATCCTGATCTCAGAGAAAAACAATGGTGCAAGAAAGAAATTAAGAAATGGATAGAGCTCAGGGAGCAGGAGAGATGCTGCCATGGGCAGTCTCTGAGTGGCTGCAGAACTACAGAGAGCTGAGCTGAAGGCTACATTTTTGTCTGACATCACTTAGAAGACGTGAACAAGCACACTCCTTTAATGCTTATTATTACCCTATCTGATAGTGCAATGTATGTACATGTAGGCTGTGGGGGAAAAAAAAAAAAGCAAAAATATTATGAATGCCTCCAAGGAGGATTGGAATGAATGAAAAATGTCTGAAGCCATTCAAGTGCAAAGTCTAGTGAATCAGCCCATCCACTTTGCTTTGACTTCTGAGTCTAGGTTTGAGACCCAAACCACAAAGAAAAGAGGAAACAAAGGTGGAGTAGACATCGAGAAAGATCTTTCTGAAACTTGGCATTAAAATGTAAGAGCTCCCAATCACTGCTCAGCCTACGCATTGTGAAGCAATTGGAAAGGACTGGAAAATCACTGAGCGGTGCTCTGAGATGCAGGAGGTGTCTTATTTGTTTCTTTTCCCCAGGAGCTGCTCAGGAGTTGTATGACTTCTGAGAAATTGTCACCAAATTTCTCTTCCACTGCAGTCTCCCTCAAAACAACAAAACAACATGAAAAAAACTACAGGAAATGTGAATGCTTGGTTCAGTTCTGTGGCTCTGCTTCTGCTTTGTATTCAGTTGTCCTCATTTGGAGGTATGGCACCAGTTCTAACAGTCTTCCCCAATTTTATAGTCAGGAATAAATCAGGAATAGTTCAGGAACAGAAACTATAAACTTTGGCAGACAAAGTTTCTAAATTTCCATCTTTTGGGCATAATCTCAGGTAGTTCCTATAATCAGGTACTTGGACCTTTTTCCTGTTTGATCCTCTCTCCTTTCCTTCTGAAACCTTTACCACCAAGTAGGAATATTTGCATTATCAATCTGTCTCAGGTCTTTTTACTGCTGCCTATCTCCATTGCATCTGTTCCTTATCACTCCTCATTACTTATTCATATTTTTATACTCTACAGGAGTCAGAGATTACTGCCACAAACATGCAGAGAACAGTCTGAGGTCTTTATAATTGAAATGGTCAAGACAGATGGACACCTGGGGTGCAGAAGGACTGACCCCTCAACTCAATCACAGATTCCTCCTTGTCCCCAGCTGAGATTTCTCCTCAGTGTGACATGAGCAACATCCCTTGCTCCTGCCCAGGAGCTCTGTCAGGTCCCTCTGCATGGGAGCTCCATCCCAGAATGAGTGTGGTGTAACTTATTTACCTTTCAAAAATGATTTGGAGGGCATGGTGTTTACTGTTTGACCCCCGTGTCACACAGCCTTGCCCCATTGTGCACATATTCTATTCTTTTGCCAAGAAAATGGCAATTTTTCTTCACTGAAGGGATAAAAGAAAAAATTTGCTCCCAGAGACAAAGGTGAACTTTTTTTGTCCTTTTTTTTTGCCCCTTTTTGTAATGCTGGCACCAAGCCAATTCACTGTGTTTTACTTTCTTTCCTCTGTATGTGTGAATTTTTATATAATTTTTTTTTTTTTTTGCACAGCTCCAGAGGAAAAGGATTTCTCAGCCTTAACATCCTGTCTGCTTCTGCATACTTTTGAATGCTCTTTATTAAAAGCCAGCTATTTATACACAGGAACAAAGTACATTCCACTAACCCCTTGTGGCATAACTCCACATGCTGACTGCTAAGCCCTGGAAAGGTGCATTGAGTGTATGACAGAGAGCTTTTTATAGGGATTGAATACCCACTGTACATCAGCTCAGGAATACCTTTTCAAAATTCTCTTAGCTATCATGTCTTTGGAAATATGAAAGGCAGACCTTTCAACAACCTCATTCCCTCTGAGTCTAATCTTGATTGTGTTGAGAGCGATAGGTGCCAGATAACTGTGGAAATGAAGATAAGAAGGCTGTGCATATCATAAGCAGTTGTGCTGCTTGAATTATGGCCTTGGACAGATGCAGTGACAATAACAGGACAGCACTAATAGGTGAGTGGTTCATTTACCTGCCTGGTATCTTTTGAAGACATCAAATTGCGCTTCATTACTGGAAAATTCCTCAGGACATAAAATGAGTCAAGAAGAAGTGTGTTATCTCAAAATCACCCCTCTGACAATGCAACACAGTGGGCACCTCACAAGGGGAGGTGAACCTAAGTGATGCCTCTGTGCAGCTCACAAAAGGCACTGGGGCTGAAAACAAGATGTCAAAGCAACCTTTCAGCTGAAGAATAGAAGAATCCTTCAGAGAGGATTTGGATGTTTTGGGTCTGTCTACTGCTGGAATACCTTTAAGACAAAAGGTTGGTGCCCAAAGTGCAATTCAACATTTTTGCTTTGATTGTCACCTTTTTTATATTCCCATCAAAGGATACATGATGCCCCCTCCAGTTCACAGCTGGTACATTGGTTTCAAAACCCACTGAACTGCGCTTTTAATCTTGGTGGAAGCTTCTTCCACCTGCTTGCCCCAAAAATGTTTTACTGTACGCACAGCTGTGACTGCAGTTCCATCTGGCATTCACTCATCTGAGTGTTTTCTCAGAGATTTCAGGGGAAAAAAATGCTGCCCACACAACTGTGTCTTCACAGAGCATCAAGGCCCTGATCTCTAGGAGGGGATTCTGGTGAGACCACATCATGATTTCCACTGTCGTGAGGAACAGAGCAGGTACAGCAATGTCATTTGAAGTCCCAGTCTCTAAGGACAGAGGCTGTGATGCCATCCCACCTCATTTGTAGAAATTGACTGTAGATCAATGCATTGCCCAGCTTTTGTAGCTCCTGCTCGTACTGTGCTGGCACAGACTGTTTCAGAAAGCCTTGGCAAAAGAGAGCAGGAAAAGTAGCCCTTCTTAACCCAGTTTACTTGACAGTTTCCATAACAACTTGACACAGCTATTTATAACACAGGGGAATATAATTTGAGTCTCATCATTTTTAGAACCTTTTTTGCCATATCAACCTCAGCACCACGTAGCAGAACACAGCCCCATTCAATTCTCTCATTTGCTCAGAAAGAAGCTTCAATGAATTGAGATTCAGTTGGTCTCAGAAAGACCCTTGAGAGCCCTACATGCCATTTAATATATGATTCAAGCCCTAATTTAAATGAATTTTTTCCTGTGTGACCGATCTGCACCAGGTGGGTGGGATCAGCTGCAGAGGGAAGCAAAGATGAGGACGGGGTGAAGAAGCAGACCAGCATCCCCATTGTCTGGGGAATCAAAACATGAGAAGGATATGGCAGTCTCTTACTCTCTCAGTGATAGGAGAGGAAGGAAGAAGTGATTTTGAAATGTCAGAGTTTCAAAGCCTCAGTGCTAGCATTCCCCAGTCTGCTTTTTGGGAAGGAGATTGGGTGTCAAGGAGTTCCAGCACCGAGCAAGGTCGGGATGCAGTGAAAGTCAAGACAGGTAGAAAAGCAGCAGAAGACAAGAGCCAGGGGAGACACCGTGCTCCCAGAGGAGGAGAGGAACCTTCCCTGTGTGGTCTCAGCTGCTGCTCAGTCCTGGATTCATTCCCACAATGCCAAGCACCAGAAAGCAACCTTGAAGGAGACAGACAACCCCGAAATATAACTGAGGTGGGGATTACGTGTCTCCCACTGCCTTTCTTAGGAGGATGCAGTGGTGCTCAGGCACTCAGTTAAGTTCCCACAGCCAAGGGAACTGAAGCTGGGCCTCAGTTTCTCTCCAGGGCTGTTTCCTGGCTCCTGCTGGCATGTCCAGTTCATCACAGCCACAGGTGGTCTGAGGAACTTGAGCTTTGCCAACCCATGACACCAAATCTGCCCTTCCATGTCAGAACAGAATTAATTTTAAAATGCTCATGCAACATGCAATCAGGAGTATCTACAATCCACCTGACGCCTTCGGCAGCACTCAAACAACCCTTTGACTGTCCTGCTTTGTGTCACTCACACTTCCTCCTCCTGCTGGGAGGTGGCAGGTCTGCTGCCCGTGCCCTGACACCTCACTGTCCTCAGCCTGCTGTGTTTGCCACTTTCCCAAGATGCTTCTCTTTAAACCAGGTGTCCCCCATCTCCCCTCCTTCTCAGATCTGAGGGTGTCTATGTAGTCCCTGGATATTTCTGCCTGCATTCATTTGGCAGAGCAAATTTCATACAAATAAGGCAACTGCTTGATGCAGTTCCAGTGACTTGGCCTGCCTTCCACCAGCAAAAATACACACAACAGCATTTTTAACAAGCAGCGTGGGTTCCTGGTTTGCATTAGTCATATTGTTCTGTCTTGTTTTAATAATTTCAGTATTTCTAGAGGGTCTCCAGCGAGGTTGAGAAGCATGTTAGCAGCTCCAGTACAGCTGGATTTAGCTGCCTGTGTCAGCAGAAGAGAACCTCAGCCTCAGGGATGTGTTTTGTCATGTAGCAGTGCTGAATACAGACTCTCCAGCTTTATTAATAGCAGCCCTATTATTTAACATGATGTTCCACCAGCACCTTGGACTGGGGACAATAGGAAATGGCACTTACATGTTTAAATCTGTGGCACGCCGGACTGTTTGAATGTGTGTGATTCATTGTCAGACAGTGCTATGTCAGGCACTGCAGGCAAAATAAAACAGACTGGATATGCATCATCTATATGTGTTCTACACATAAGCTGTTTGAAATGCATCCTGCCCAGCCTCTGCTTGCAGAAGCCATAAACGAGCTCCATAAATGTCTCTTTTAAAGCATTCTTGGTGGGATCTTGGGAAGTTCCAGCTTGGTGCTTTTAACCATAACCCCAGAGGCTGCGAGGAGCTGTCTCCTGTCATGCCTGTGGGCACTTAGAGATTGTCTGGTTGGCTACTGGAAGGAAACAGCTCTAGGTATGTACTGGAAGAGGTCATTTGATTCCTAAACCCAGCAGTTATCATCCACACTTCATCAAAACAGAAAGTTTTGGAGTTTTGGGATGGGCTTTTTTTTTTTTCCCACATTGACAAGTGTTAGTTTAGCCCTGAAAAATCTGGGAATTCCTCAAAGTTTGAAATTTGCACTGCGCACATTCCTCCAGCATCTGTCTTGGCTGATTGGTATTCCTGGATTTCATTTCTCTCCCCTCTCCTCTAACCTCTGCTCAGTTTGCAGTAGAATTGATACCATCTAAAGTAACTGAATTCAAGGGGAAAATTCACATTTGAAAAGCTGTGTCCTGAACACGAGTGTTTGCATTGAAATTGTAATTCTGAAAGCCATGACATATGCTGAAAACTTGTGGCTCAAGCTACAAATGGACCAAATGTAAGACTTTTCTAACTTGATTTGCTTTATTCAGACTGTATCTCCAGTCCTGCAACAGAAAAGGTCCTAAGAAACGTGTTCATCTATTTCTTTATCATCCTTAGCCCAAACACACGTGCCCCTTTCCTGAGAAAAACTTGTCCTGGGAGGAGACTGAGGCAGAGGCAAACTACTCTGCTGCTAACATCACTTTGAAAGATTGAAATTCTCTGATCCAGATTAGGATTTCTTCAAAACTGAACAATGTCTGCAAAAGAGATGTGATAAAGCCTTTAAGAGTGTTCCCTGGTAATTCCCAGCCCAGCAACCTGCTCCATCTCTATTGCTGTTAAAAGTCTTGTTCTCTGCCACTTGCTTTCAGTGTGAAATTACACCTTACACACAGTACCTCTTTTTGTACTTGTCTGCAGAAAATGATTCTCAATTTGCATTCATATGACAGCGATAATCACCATTTTGAAGAGAAGTCCATTTGTCTGAAAGCTGTAGCAAAACCACAGCCTTTCCCTCAGCCCTCCATGACACACAGGCTTCTGCTCAGAGCATTCACAGGCTCACTATTTAATCCAGCTCTGCCTTTCTCCCAGCCTGGCCTTCCTGGCCCTGCTGAGAGCTAAAAGCCATCTCAGAGAGCCTTTTCTTTGGGAAGCCTCAGGGAAATGTGGTGGGCCCCTATTGTGAGGTGAGCCCTTGTATCACCTCACAGCATGGCACGTGCCTTCCCTGCTCTGGGCCACCATGTAGGACCTTCAGAGACACCAAGCCCACTCCACCTGTTGCTGACCAAAATCTTGTTCATAAACCTCCCAGATCTTGTGATAATTTCCTCACTGATCACCTTGGCCCTTTGGTGCCTGCTCTCCTGCTGCACATCACACCCAGCCCAGCAAGGCATCACATCTCAGCCAAAGCTGCACAGCTTCCACTTGCCAACCTTTGCCCTTGCTGTGTCAGCTGGACTCTGTTTCTTTGGCCTTTCTACACCAAAAACAAAGAAATTGCTCCAAATGCCAGGCCAGGGCCTGGTACACTGTAATGTGCTCCATCCCTTTTCATTTTACAGCACTTTAATGTCTCTCTCAGTTGTCTCATGACAGAGACTTCAGGCAGCGTGGAGCCGTGTTCCTTAGCAACTCACAGTACACATGACAAAATTAACCCAAACACTTTTGTTTATTAACTCTTAATAAGGAGCAAACAAAACAGCAACCTGAGAGTTTCACAACAAGAATGCTTTCCATTTTGGGTGGGTTACTAAGATTACAGACGACAATGTTATCTTGGGTGTTCTGTGGGGATTTTTTTAGCCCTTTTGTGAAGACCTATTTGAAGCACAAAAGTCATCCCCTCCCTCCCCAATGCCGGGTGTTTCTATAATGGAAACACTCAATGTAATAATAGAAAAATTAAGAGACTACTGGAGCTAATGAGCTCTAGCTGATGCCTGCTTGGCACTGCACAATCCAAGTTTGGAGGATGGAGATGTGAATGTTATGCCCTGACACTGGACACAAATTGCAGGGGAAGGGTTTTCAGTCTGCTGGGATTTACTCCAGGCTCTTCAGAAAATGTGACCTTATGTTACTCTGCCCTTGCACCCCAATCCTTGAAATACAGTCCTGCTTCAGAGAGATTTTATGAGAACAAATGTATTAACACATGCAAAGCAGCACAGGCTTAATCTGAAGACATATTTAAGCAGCTAACTAAATATTTCAGCAGCAATTGGGTGTCTGCAGAGCTGGTGTTCAGGTGCTCTGGAACCAAATCTGTTCCTAAGGAGACAATTGAGGAAATCACTTGTGGAGTATGTTGGTTTATGTCCATCATAAAAAGTGACTAGATGTATTCTTTTTATGGTTCCTGTCATGGGGAGTTTAAAAAATATTATTTTCATTTCAAAAATTTTTAAAACTTGCCAGGCTTTACCGAAGGATGAAAGCCCCTTGCTGTCTCAGGAGATTTGGATGAAAGGCTGCTGCCAAGAATTCAGGCCTAGGAGAGACTTCTCCAAGATTATTTCCAGATTATGAAACCCTTTTCCTGCTGCATTGCTGAGCCCTCCCTGTCCAACACTTCGTGGCAACTGCTGATAGTGGAAGTGCCGAGGCTCCCTCCCAAGGACTGACCACAGCAGCTGAGCCAGGCAGCCCTTTCCGGCTTTTATGGAGAAGAATAAGTGACTTGGGCATTCTTGTGAGAAACTGCTGGGACACCAGCGACAGCATCTACAGGTTTTTATGGAAGCAGAATGCAGATTCTTATCACACTTCATTTATTTAGCAAGTACTGACGAATGAATTCCTCAGAAACTTGCTCCTGGTAATCCCAGAGCACGGAGCACAGGGTGGTCAGAGGCACGTACTCCAAAGGCCAGCTCTTCCTGAGGACAGCTGGTGGAAGGGGCAGCAGGGAGGTGTGAGAGGGAGAGGGACTGGAAGGGGAGCAGGGGGTGAGGTAGAAGGTCCACTTGCCCTCTCAGCTCTGCAGCTGGGCTCTGTCTCTTCAGTGGGTTTCTGCCCAGAGGCAAGTGAGGAGGTGCAGGCTGGAGGATGCTGCCAATATATCCTCGCTTGATGTGATGTGGTATAAACAAACAGGCTCTGAGAGCCTGACAAGATTGTTTATCTTATTTTATCCAGGCCATCCTCTGTCCCACACACAAATATTTTTTTCTTTTTGTACATTTTCAAGTATGCTAAGCCTCAGTGGACGCAAGCATTTCCCTTAGGAAGTCTTTCACAGGTGGTTTGCTTTCCCTGCCAGGAGGTTTTGCAGAGAGTGTGGTGACAGCCCCATGGCTGGGTGTTCTCAGCAGAAAAAGAAGAGGGGTGGGTTCGACTGTGCAAGGGATTCCTGCTGAAACTGATCTGCAGCCTTGCTCACCTCCTCACCCACAATTTCCACTCACATCTTCCAAGGCTCCCTGAGCAAAGAGTATTTCCTCTTTTATCAGCGCTCAGTGCAAAGTGGCAACAATTACTCTGAGAAGGCACAGAGGAAGAAATTCAGGCTATTCCTGCATACTGAGTGTAAGGCACATCCCTCCCCTTAGTGCTGCTCAGGTTTGGCTGCACATCCACACTCTTCACACTCTGCCCAGCCCTTTCTCTTCACCTCCTTATGAACTCACTGCTGGTAGCTATCACATCCTGGAGTGTATCACGAAAATTTGTCCTATCCAGCTGCATGGAATAGGCAAGGGCCTCACTGTTTTCCAGTGGAACCTTTGAACCACTGTGGCCTCGGCACAGTCCTGCTGTGATTTTCCCTCCATGGAAAGCCAGGCCAGCTTTGCTCCTACATCTCAGGTAAGAACACATCCCTCCTTCCCCTTGTCTTCTCTCTGAGCTCCACATCCCTTGTGGTTCTTGACATTTGAACAAAGACATCTCTGGGCACATTAGGCTCAGGTCTGCTGCCTGTCAGTAACAAAACCTTGGCAAACGGAACCAAATCAAAACTGAAAATAAAAACTGGGGAAACTTTCAGCTTCTTCCCTCCAGGACTGACACGTCTATGTTGGTACAACACAGCTCTGGCCGCAGCTGATGGCTACATGCTGACTTAGCACATCTGCAACTGCAGCATCAAAAGCTTGAGGCTTTGTCTCTTTTCTGAGGACAGAAAGAAACAATGACCATCTCTCCCTGACACAGGCTGGGCTGCAGCATTCTGAACTCAGCTGGATGCTCATCTCAACTGGTAGCTGCTTGTTGAGTGTCAACGCTCTATGACATAGCAGGAGAATCAAACTCTGCAGCTTATGAACCAAACTTGGTATTGATTTTCAACCTCTTGTGGTCTCCACAACATGAAATGAGACCACTTAGATGTGGAGCCATCCATCCATCCATCCATCCATCCATCCATCCATCCATCCAGTCTGCTGTTAAGTGTGGCTCTGGCAACAGGGAAGGGGTAGGCAGGGCTCAGGACCTCAGCCTTGAGATCTGCTTCTGCTGGTGCCAGTGTGCATAGGCTCTGAAAAGAGAGAGTTAAGAGGGTTATTGATAAGCTGTCCAATGTGTTTTCCTGCTCAGCCCGGTCACCATCACCAGCCGAGAAGAGGAGGAGCAAAATATCCAGCCCCTGTTCTGTCCCCAGATCAGCATCTGAGAAGAGGAAAGGAGAGCTTTCTCTGAAGTGTTGCTGAAGAAAAGGACAGGATAACCTGGGGAAAGAAAGGGGCTTCCGGAAGAATAAAAAACACATTACCCACATCCACTTATCAAGGCTTTTTTTCTTTCTATTTTTAAATTTTTCCCCCTTTTTTCTGTGCATTTTCTCCAAGAGGAAAGCTGGAAGCTGACATTGCCTCAAAATCTCCTTTTAAGCCTTCCCCACCCTCAATTTATACTGTTTTTTCTCCACAGCT
The DNA here is from genome assembly GCA_013400315.1 of Bombycilla garrulus. Taxonomy (NCBI): domain Eukaryota; kingdom Metazoa; phylum Chordata; class Aves; order Passeriformes; family Bombycillidae; genus Bombycilla; species Bombycilla garrulus. Next base: position 3,114,923 of record VXBU01008198.1, read on the forward strand.
CCCTCAGCTCCACCCGTCTAACTCCGTGCCTTGCGGCAAAAAGACCGACATACATGAAGGCGGATTTGAACCGTTGCCTTTGATAGCTACAGGGTCTGCTTGAGCAAACCAGGCTTAATACAAAGGTTCCTAACAAAAATTTATATCATCCAGGTCCCTCCTGGCATAGACAGCAGCTACAGATGTCCCTCCTGGCCCAGTTCAGAGGGACATTTGCAAGTTTGGTTCACACTCTCCTGCCAAACCTGTGTCTTGTTGAGTTTGAGGAAGGCTCCAATGTTTGAGCCACTCCAAGCACATTTATGGTCTGCTCACCAAAACTGTTCTGGTGGAAATGCCCTAAACAAGTGAAAAATGTCCCCTGAGACAGGGTAGATTATTCTCCTCCGCCCTTTTACCTTCTTTTCCTTTCTTTGTTCCGGGGCACTGGTCAGCTCCAGCTCACCAGCATCAGACACGTGTGCACACAGCTGGGCCAAGAGGGGAAATGAATCATTTGCAGTGGGAGATCTGGATTGCAGGATTCTTATCTTGACAAGAAAAACATGCACATCTCCAGGAGCCTGGTGGAGGGTAAAAATCTTGGCCAACTAAAGTACTTCCAGACAAGATTTCTTTGGGGTCAGGAGGAAGGCTAGTTTCCTATTCATCATCATCTTCCTCGCCAAAAGAAAAAAAGAAAAAAAAATAATCAATCAACCTGTACACCAACCCTTTCAGCTGTAAAATAGGTACACTGGGAATAGGGAGATGGGAAAATCCCTACAACATCAGTGGCTCCTGGCAGGAAATCCTCTATGTTGTGAACTTCAGGCATCTTTCAGGTTCCGAAAAGCTGGCAGGCTGCAGACATTGTATCAAATTGGATTAAATGGGTAAGAATTCCTGATCTGAATCAGGAATGTCATTGTGGCTGCTGTGTACAAGCAAACACTATGTAGACAACATTCTAAAAACCCAAGAGGTCCTCTGAGAACTTAGAGCTTCTCAAGGCAAAATTAATTAAGAAGTAATGAACTGAGCTTTTGATACCGCAGTAGAAGTGTTGCTGCAGGCACAAACGCTAAGAAAGGGGTGCTTTTGACTGATTTTTAATTAGAATTTAATAGTGCCCTGAAGTTACATCTCTCATTTAAAAAAAGCTTACCTAGTTCTATGTGATGAACAATTCAAATTAGATTTTAACATATGCAAATAACTGGTCTTAAAGATCTGCATGGGAGTCATAGAGATAGTACAGGTTAAATCCTTGACCCTTTACAGTAGATTTTTCTTTAACTGATCCATCATCCAGTTTGTTTGCAATTAAACATTGGAATTAATAGAGTTTAAAGGAAGTACTGAAAAGCCATGTGAAATGCAGGCTTCAGCTGAGGTAAATTAGCACAGCCCATTGATTTTAACCACATTAACTATCTCACTGGAGTGTGCAGATCTTAACTATACACAATATTTCCAAGTCACGGCCAGTCCCAAGTCCCCACTCAGACTGAACAGCCTCTCACTCCCCGAGATGTCCCATTAAATATTGCTCAGCACATATAAGCCTGAGGGAATCTGCCCACAAACTCACCCAGATTGCCCAAAAAAGCTCAAGCTGGAAAACAGAGTGTGTCAGGGTAACCCCATGGGCTCCTGGGGTGGCTTGGCCGAGGTTTGTACCCCTAAGACATTTGCAGGTATACTGCTGCTGCTGATAGCATCAAGAAACCCATCTGAGCAAGAGCCCACAGGGTATGGCCTGAGATGAGTTGCTGTGAGAGGAGGCCAACAAAATACTTCCATTCATCCTGAGCAAACAGCTCCTTTCACTACACTGTATGTAGAAGAGCATTTATATCATGAAAATCAAACTTACTCTTCTGCCTGGAATGAAAAGTGCCTGCGTTTTTCCCAATAAAGCCCCCCCCTCCCCAAGATGAACAACGTCATGCAATACTAAGCAGTAAAGTTAAATAATAAGCGTGATTGCCCTCAAATGCAGAGATTACCATTTAGCTGCTTTCCAAATGCATCTCAAACTCACTCAGAGGCACAACACAGCCGCTTAGATGGTTAAAAACAAGGCAAAACTCCATCCCCATCTCCTCATCTTACAGCATCTGCTTCTGACAGAGCCTTTCACATGGCTAAGTAGAAGGAAGAGGAGCTGCCAGGACACACAAAATCACACCTTCTGCCCAGGCCAAAGGGCATTTGGGTACCTAACATAAGTGCCACGGTTGTTCCTCTCCACTCGCTGTACCTGAGCCTCGCAGTCCTGGATAATAAGTGACCTGAATCACTTAAGAGATCCTCTGCAGCCACCCTGGCTGTGTGCAGTGCCAGCAGCAGGCTGGGTACAGCCCACAAGCTCTGGTCTGCCATGCTCAGGTGTCTTGTCTGCACATTTCTCTAATCTTTAGGACTTCATTAAGCATAGGGGGAGCAATCAAAAGTGGTGCTTGTTGTGGTTTTGGGGTTTTTCCTTGCTTCTTTTTAATTACGCAAGAATTTAAAGGTAGCATAGAAAGGCCATGCCAAGAAACTTGTCTTTCCTCAGCAGTTCCACATTAGTTAAGCACTGATTCTGCAGCTACTGAAAAGCAAGTTTGCACCTTCTCTTTCATGGGACCACTGTCCACAGGAAGGTTTCCGTTTACACATGGGAGGAAAGATCCTGTTGCCATTCTGCCTTTAGGACACAGCACCGGGACAGGTGTTGATGTAGCTTAAACGTCTAGCCTGTAATCTCTCCGTGTGACCCCTGGCAGGTTGCATTCCCAAAGACAGAGGCTATCCAGGGATGAGGGAACGGGCAGGATGAGAGTTTCAGGTCATGGGAAGGTCATGGGCAGATAATCCAGGCAGCACTAAGCAGGAAGCTGAAGTTTGCTCTGTTTGATGGGATGCTGTGCATTGGGTTTGTTTCTGAAGCAGTGGTGTGCCAGGGGATCATGCTTCACCTGGTTGTGTGGTACATGGAGCCTTTCCCCACTTTCAATCCTGTTATATTAGCACTCATCCCCATCTGTGGGGAACTCCCTACAAATGCTGTTCTAGAGACAACTTCTGCCTTTACACCCATGGGACTCTTCCACTCTGCATTCAGATTTGATGCTGAAATAGATTTTCATTCATACAAACTCTGTCATCTCAGTGCTTAAAGTGTCTCATACCAGTCCCAAACTTTGGTTGGCTGTTTCTTTTATTCTTCAGGATTCCAGATCACTCCTCTGACCCTTCTCCCAGCAGTCCTTGGCTGTTTTTCTCCTTATTCATAGAATCACAGAATAGTAATCATTTCCAGCTTCCCTGAGTTGGAAGACACCCACCTCAACACCAACATGATCCAGTCCAACTGTTTGTGCCAGCCTCACAAACCCTGCTATTCACCAAGGAAATACAGGGCATCCCAGCAAACAGCACTGAGAGCAGCAGCGTCCAAAACCTTGGGCAGCTGAACTCTCAAGGTGAGTCTTTTGGGAACAGAGAAGGACACAGGCATAAATTTGACCTTGGGATGCTTCTGGGTGACAAGAACAGTTGGGAAAGCTCGTGGGTAAATCAGTATCTTTTGGTGTTTATTGCAACCTCTCATCACCAGTTTGTAATTTCTGCTTAGCTCAGACAAGGAAGAATGTATGGGGGCTTGACAGGCAGATAATGATAAGAGCTCCTCAGTGATTACTCTGTGTCACCCCCAGCACGGTGTTTAGAGAGTGCCTCAAGTGGGTGTTGTTTCAAAGGGGCAAAGCAGCTCCTCAAGCAGTTTTATGGCTTTGTAATTTATTTACCAAGGCAAGCTCAGGTCAGTCACACTATCTATTTCTTTTTTTAATGAGGTGCTGTTTATTTTTCACTCTCATGTTCTGGATGGATTGAGACACAAGGAGGTCAAACAACTTCTCCACGAACTCTCCGGGGCTCCCAAAGCGAAGTCATTCCACCTTTTAATGTGTTAAGCAAGGAGTTTGATTTGAAATCAGGGGAATTGCAAACATGTTTAAAGGCGCTTAAAAACCTTCCTAACAAGGAGCCTACATGAGAGCCTTGGTTTTGTGTACTATTGAGTTTTAACACCTGTGCAGCTCCACTCATTTCTGCCAAATGTCACAGCCAGCTGAGGTGATGTAAGGATATCCTTTGGGGAAGATCTGAAAAGAAACACTTTTCATTAGCTCCACTACTGATCTGGATAAATTCAGATACTCCAGCAGTATTCCAAGTCTGAAATAGAAGCTTTTAAATTTAGCCTGGAATTTTCTTCTTCAGACCTGGGCACTTGCCTTTCTGTCCAAATATACCAAATGGAAAATACTGACTCTCTTTCCATACCTTGCCTCATCTTTAAAATTATTGCAACAGACTGGGGAATTGAGAGAACCTTTGCTGGAGGCATATTTCAAAAAGAAACACTTTTTGTTTTCCCCTTCCATTTTGCAAAATGAGCAAACCCAATCTGAGACTAAAATAAAATCACCTCAGATGGTCTTGCACACCCAGGTGATTAAAGAGAAGTATCAGGTGAAAACAAGAGACTGGTGTCACTTATGGTGGCAAACCACACAACCAGAGTTCAGGTCTGTGCTGTGGTGGTGCCTGTGGGCCTCAGACACGCACGATGTCCAGTGCTGCACAGCAGCCAACCTGCAGACGAGTTGCTGTGCTCACCCCTGAGGCACATGGCCACCCCAGGGATCTCCCAGTTCGGATCTGGCTGTCCAGCCCTCTGCCACAGGCACAAGAAAAATAAGGGGCTAAAGTTTGTAGGAAATGAGCAAACTGGGTGAGGCACAAGAATAAACCATGGAGAACATAGGTGAGGTGACCAGATGTTTTTATCTACTTGGGTCCTGTGTGTATCCTGGGGAGGTATCATCAAAGATTTACCCTGTGGTTCTCCTCTTCCACCAGAACCTGCCTTCAGCTGAGGCTGGAGACAGACACAGAGCTGGATGGACACTTCTGATCCCACTCATCCTTCAGGCTTCACGTGAGGTAGCTCAGGTCCTTCCCACGGAGACATCTCAGCTCTTAATCAGTAGTTAAGGGGCCTGAAGATTTTGCAGGTCGCTCTTGGTTTTCTTCCTCATATTTCATGGAAATGCCCAAATGAGCAGGTCCTGGATGGTTCTGGAAAGGGAGGTCTCAGCCTCTCTTGTTGGAGCAGGTCCAACTTGTGCTGCTAGTTAGCTGTTCACTGGAGCAGGAACCTAAAACTTAACTTTCCCACATTAAACACATGAGTGTCCTGACCATGGGGAAGGAGAGTCCATCTTCCACTTCTCTCTGGTCTGGTGAATCATTATTTATGCCACATGGAACAGCTTCGGCAGGAGACTTTGAGACCAGACCCCAGAGGATCTAACAGTTGGATGCTCACAGCACATTTTCAGGACATGGGAAATAGAAGTTCAGTCTGGGTTTCCAACAGCCTGAGAGAGGGCTTAGACCAGTGCCATCTGTTTCCAGCAAACAACACTGGTGTGCTGAGAAAGCTTATGGGATATAGCCACTTAGAGAGCCTCTTGCACACTGTAAATTTAGAGGATGAACTCTTGGTCAAATCAGGAGGGAGGATGGACTTCCCGTTTGTTTCCGTGGGCTGGGAAGTCATCGAGCAGGATTTAGGCATGATCATTTCAGCCAGGCCAAGGTTTAGGCAGGTTGGCATTTATCAGCGTGTCAGGAATGCAAACACTCCAGCTAGGTGGGGCAGATACCCCACGTTAGACAATTAGACACCTACCTACCTTCATGGAGTTAAACTGCAACAACTCCACAACATAAAGATGCAGAAATGCTATTGAAGTGACTGAGAATACACAGTTAAAACAGAGAGGAGGGAAAGATATAAAGACACACACAATGCAATGTTCCCACAGCATAGCCTGTTCTTGGGTTGTATATCACAGGGAGAGGTTTTATTAGAGCTCATTAAATTTTAAAGCCTTAATGGCACCTTCTGTGCTGTGTGATTGGTACAAAAAGGAGAGCTGGGAAGACATTAATGCAGCAGGACAGACGGCACCTCCACTGCAGTGTTTGAGGCTGGGAGATAAACTCTCGGCTGCCGAGCATCCGCGGGATTAGCGTGACATCGTCTGGCCAGAGCCGGTACCTTCAGCCCGAGGCTGGAGCATCCCCGGGCTGGCAGAGCCCCGTGGGAGAAGCAGAGATTTGCGAGGTGAATTAACTGCCTTGCAGGAGAGCGTGGGAGTGTGACAGTCAGGAGCAGCAAATAAAGCAACACAGTGCAGCAAAGTCGGTGCAATCAAGCTGTAAGCAACTAAAAAATTCAGATTCTCACTTCGTACTAATTGCTTCTGCTGTGGCTAAACCTGCCTGCTGAGTCTACTGTTCTGCTTTTTCTTCCTTCTTTTCCCTCATTTCCCCCACACTTGGCTTTTTTTAAACTTCAACGTTTTAGCAACCGGTTGACACATTTTCTGTTTCCACTTCTTTTCCACCTCCAGCCACACTTTGCAGACCAGGTGAGACACGCAGCCTTGAGGCTGTAGCAGTCATGGATAGGAGCAGCAGGAGTCAGTGCCAGCAGGCCAGTAAAGTTACTCTTGGGTAGATGTTCTGTGCATTATTTGAACATTTTGTATTTGGAAACCAATAATCCATCTGTAAGGCTTTTTTTATTTATTATCATTATTACTTTTTTTTGTTTTGGTTTTTTTTTAGGGTCACTAGGGCAGAAATTTTCAAGACATGTTTAATGGTGCTGCACATCTGAAGCTCGGACTCGTTGGATGTCAAAGGCCTAAATGCACTTGGGTCCCTCCTCTCTGAGCCACACACACAGAGCTGTAATCTGAAACTGTGTATGCCTGTATCCAGGTCAGGGAGACAGCATAAGAGCTCATTTGCCTGACTCACTAACTTCCTTGCCAAGAGAGCATGAAATTTTCATGACACTGCAAAGTAGCTGATCCACAGCCTCTTAAATGTTGCTGCTCCGGAGATTTTATATCCAGGAAGAACCCTGAATAATTGATCTGCTTTTGGGATGCGGGATTATTTATTTATTTGTTAATTTGTGGTGGTAGTGTTGGTTTAGGAAAAATATATTGATTGAGTTGGGGAAAACAAAGTCTCTACAAAGTCTTGGGAGGGAAGAGACCATGTACCAGCTCTAAAAATCTGGGACAAAGCACGGGAAGGTAATGCTTGGTTGTAGTTTTAAGCTCATCTCTGGGCCAGGGGAATAGTCTCCATTCTTGGAAATGGAGTCCTCACCAATCCACATTTTTAAAATGAACAGCTGTCAATCAGTCAAATGAAGCTACGCCTCCCCAAGAATGCTCTGTCCAAAAACTTTGAAATGACAGCTGAAAGTGACCTCTTAAAATCATTCCCAGCTTTTCTTTTCCCAGGCATTCTTTTAAATTTGTGACCTTAATGGTTCTTTTTCTCCAAAACACTAATGAAAAAAGGTGAATGACCCAGGCAGTGAATCTGAGTGTTATCCACCCTTTTCAAAGCACCTGGGCAGAACAACAAAGGCCTCAAAGTCTAAATGCTGGCCCTGCTCTTCCCCACTTTTTTCTCATTGTTGGCTCAAGCCACAGCCACAGCGGCACATGAACCTGTTCTCTGTATCCCACTTTTGCAGCCTAAAACAACAGCCTCCCTGACTTTGCTGACTGTAGCCACAGTCCGAGACCTTTTTCTGGTCAGGATGGAACATTTCCCAAGACCAAGGACATCAGACAGGCATAGCCAAGAAGAGCTGTGGCTGTGAGGAGTGGATCAAGGGGACAGACTGATGAATCAGCAGAACAGAGTTATGCCCATTCCAAGCTGGATGGGGCTTTCAGCAAGCTGGTCCAGGGACACGTGTCCCTGCACATGGCAGGGGCTTAAAGTAACATGATCTTTAAGGTCTTTTCCAACCCAAACCATTCTGTGAATCTATGCCTGGAAGATGACATCCATTCTGCAGGAACAGTATTTGTAGAGTTGGCCTGGGTCATTCCTGAATTCCTATGGTTGAGAGGTTCAGACAAAACATCACCCATCAGTCAGAGGCTTTGAAGCCACACGTAACAAGCTGAGTCTTGCTTTCGCACTCAGTGGGGCACAGACTGGGTTGCTTTATTATTCAGACACACTACATCTTAGTCATGTTATTTTTTCAACATGGAAACAGCTACATTCCATCTATGAGCAAAAAGGTTGGATGTGCAGCCTGAACAGCCAAGACATGTCTGAATTTGCCTCCTTTAAACTCCTTGATAACTTTCTCTATCCCTGAGTAGCTTAAGTAGTTTTACAGTGAGTGACTCAAGAAAAAACAAGAAGCTATCCCTGACTGCATAAGCTGTGAAGAGTTCTCTTTGGATTAATATATTGTGATGGCTTTTCTGTGCCACCTCTGAGTCCTCTGGGTGGAAGTGTGTGAGATCCCTTCAGTCAAGCAAGGACAGGAGGATCTCAGCATGGACAACAAGCATTTGAGGCAGGCAGCCTGACACAACTCAAGGAAAATGTAGATGAGCACCAGCTCACACACCAAAAGTGTGCACAGGCTCCTCACCGCCACTGAGGGGTCTCTGTAATAAACAGCCAAGGAAAAATTAAAAGCAGCTTGACAGCAGAAGCAGGGAGCTCTGTTGAGCTGCTCCTGGCCCAGTGTGAGGTTTCCTCCCCAGTGGCTTCCTGGGCAGAGCTGTGCTTCTCTATCTGTGGAAATCTTTTGGGCACGTGGAAACAAATACATGTCCATGAGGAAAGAAGAGCTGTGGTGGTTATCCATGAGCAGTAAAGAAGTAAAGTAGCAAAGCACTGAAGACATAAAACTTCTACTTTTAAGAGGTTGAAAAAAAATTATTCATTTTTAAGTATTAGAAGTTATCTTTCCCACCAAAAGCAGGGCTGCATTCACACTGTGTCTCATGTAGCCCTCCAGACCTGGAGCTGTGACCCTGGCAAGGTGGCAGGGTGGTGATAGCCCTGGCTGGGGGTGTTAGGATGCAGCCATCCAGGAGGTCCTGCCTGGGGACACACAAGCTGGCAGGCAGACAGACAGACATCCCAGTTCCCATCTGACATGTGCTTTCCCAGTGACTACTCCATTTCCCAGACAGAGAGGAGCTAGGAAATTTCTTTTGCAGTTTTGATGCTCAAAAGAAACCAACCACAAACCAGTTTTGATGCATGAAGAGAGAGCTCTCAGCAGGGTCTCAGGAAGTTCTCTGAGTCACTGGGAAGACACCACAGGGCCACCAGTCACAGGGATGGAGGGAAACCCCACAAAACTCCAGGCCACCACCAGATGTTCTCCTAACTCCCTCCTGGGGGGAGCTCTTAGGTTCATTTCCTTAAAGCCCTGCAGCAGCTCTCCCAGCCGTTTCTCCATTTGGGGAAGGTGTTCTCAGCTCTCTTGTAGCCACATCTCAATTCCAAAAACTGGTGGCTTCGTGCTTCACCTCCCAGGACAACTGATAGTGCCTGTCCACCTGCCCAGTATCTATTTCCAAGCTCCTCCTTACCATTTTCATCTCTGAGGAGAAGCTAACAAATCCAGGGGTGACTCCATCCAGATCCTCCCTGGTGAACCTTCAGCCCAGTCTGCTCCAGGAGCTGGACTTGGTGTCTGCCCCTCACACCAGCTCTGAAGGCCTTGCCAGTGAAGGTGCCACCACCATTTGCCAGCCTCTCCTCTGGCAGACTGATCCCTATTCCCCATCACAGCAACCACTTTACTGAGAAGGGTATTTTCATCTGCTCTGTTATCTCTGTTATTGTTATTATTTGAGCAGCTCAAAGACTGCTCTTCCTACACAAACCTTTCTTTTAGACCCATTCCCATTCCTGCTAACGCTTTCTTTCACTTTCATGACAAATTCACTCTCCTTTTCTTCTCCAGTCTCCTTAACTTCTCTTTGCAGTCAGATCCTTCAGCCTCACCACTCTGGGACTTTTCTTATCTTGGCCACACTAATACATCCTGCCCACACCTCCTTCAGCAGCACAAAATTCTTCTCCCCAAACTTCCTATCCCAAATGCCATGGCTATAGAAACCCCCTTTACTCCCTGCACCAGCCCACTCTTCCAGTCTTTTCCTTTTGTGCCCACTCTGGCTGTAATACCTACAAGTTCAGTCCTGACTTTGCAGACATGGCACAATGATGACTCTTCTCCATCCTGACATTCCTTACTGCTCTCAAGGCTCTCTCCGACCCTCTCCACACCACTTAATGCAGCGTCCATGGGATCCTGGTCTCTCTCTGCCTCAGCAGCCCTCCCCTCTGCCTGTACGCAGAAGATGCTTTCACCAGGCTCAAGATTCCCATTACGTCCCCCCAGCCCATTCCAGCCTCTGCAAGGACATCTTCCAGCCAGAAGCAAGGACATCTCCACCTGGGTGAATCCTGAGTGAACCTGGCTGCTCTGCAATGGGATGGGAGCTGGGAGACAGGAGCTGGGACTGTGCTGCTGGGCACTGCCCTGCCATGTTCTGCAGCAGCTCCCAGAGTGGGAGGCTCCCTGGCCCATGGTGTTTCTCACTTTCCCCTTTAGTCACTCGCTGTTACTGTCTCGTACTCTCTCCTTTCTTCCTTCTGGAAAGACATTCCCACCACAACAGCTTGTTTCACAGCCACCTTCCCTCGACTCAGATACTACAGATGATGTTTCGTTTTTCATTACTGTAACAGCGATGTGACTCACAAGCAGTTTCACTTGTCAATATTCACTTGTATCAACAGATCAACAAAACTGTTCTTGAAACATCCTAAAACTAAAGATTTTCTCATGGGCATTCAAGTCTTTCTTGTTTTCATCCTTCTAGGATGGAAATACACAAAATAACAGCCTGAACACACACAGAAAAAAAAGAAGATTTGTATTTGACTGAATTCTGGTGTACCAAAGCAAAGCAGGACAACTCCTGAATAAGCTGTAGAGCTGTAGATGGCCAGCACAAACAGATTTGCTTTGCTTGTCTCCTGTCTTTGAGGAAGAGGGGTAACATCAGAAACAGAAAAATAATTTAAATTTTATATATATATATATATACACTGTCACATGTGGGTTATGTGCATTTTCAGAGTGGGCCATAGAGGGCTGGTTCAAGCAACAACAATAAACACTGCCAAGAAAGTGTGCGTCATGCAAGTCCACGCACAGACAGCAGCTTGCTGACCAAATGATGAAAGCACTGAATGATGAAAAAAGGGAATTTGTGGTCAATTATATAGGGGCTAGAAGGGCTGATAAGAAATGAGAGGAACAGAAAGTTACTCGTGATGGAATTTGACGCAGCTGATGTCATGGAAGCCTGGCGAGATGACTGTCCTGATACTGAAATAAAACTGTTGATAAGGAAGGGTAGACTGGGGGAGATTCTGTTTAGCACCACTGTGGACTTGTGAGCTGCTAGGTCAGATTTACAAGATGCTCAGCAGAACAGGGACATTATCTGCAGAATGAACTGCTACAGACCACCAGACAAAGTCACAGAGTCAAAAAGCAGGATGACTGTTCTTTAAACCCATTATTCATTTAACCCTCATCCAATTTGTGGACAAAAGAGTTCTGTGTTCAAGAACTCACGTGGGAGACAATGCTAGAGACATGCTAAAGATGTAAGAAGCCAACAGAAAAATGGCATTTGGGTGGTACAGGTGAATTCTCTAACCCATGAGGGTCACACCCATGGTGAGAGTGTTCATTGCAACATACCGTGATGAACCAAATTCTGGGTAGAAAGTTTGTTGATCTCTGAATGCCAGGCATCACTGTGACCTGATTGTAACCTGATTATCTGCCTGCCCTAAACACTCAGCTTTAAAAAGGTACATTCTCTAGCTCAAAGGAAAATTACTATCCAGGTTCATTGCTAGACAAAATGTGGGTAGAAAAAGCCAAATGAAAGTTCAGGCCTTTCATGAAGGGTTTATCAGATGGTCAAAAAGTCAGGATTTCCAAGCCAACAGTGCAAACCAATCATGCTAAAAATCTCATCCTGGTTCAGCAGCAAAGTGAAGCAATGAGTGTGAAACTGAAAAGCAATCACAGGTGTGAAAGGGGGAAACAGCTGCCAGTCAAGATAAAATAGAAGTAACTGAGAGAAATTAGTAAGTAAAATTAGAAGTGTATAGAAACACCTCAGAACAGAGCAAAGAAAGTATTTTTTCTTCTAAACAAATGGAGCTTAAAAATAGTGCAGGAATATCACAAGACAGGGGGAGTAAAATGAATGGTAATGTAAAAAAGAAAAGTATTAAATAGATATTTGTCTGTATTCAGAAGGCAGTGAGACCATGTACATGTGTAACATGGGGTTGCTGATGGATATTTTTGCTCAGTTATATCAAGAGTCTCATAAGCAAGATCTACTAGAGGAAAAATATTTAAAATAAGCACTATGGCTAATTAGCATTCCCGAAAGAGATGACATGATCCCTCTCCCACTTTCATTTGAAGAAGTGCTCATAGTGTATCAATGCTCCAAATGGTAAAGAGGATGACTGGGAAAGTACAGTTCAATAGAAATTAATAGTAGATAATTGGTAATTAGTAGGTAATTGGCATCTTTCAAAGAACAAGAATTACTTGCCCAACTGAGTTACAGTTTTGATGAGTTTTTCCCAGACATGACAGATTCAGGGTTTTCCAAGGCTGTACCAGGGAACAATGCTGTGTCCTGTAGAACACTAAAAGTTATCCCATAAGTGATGTGAGAGCTGGAGAAGTGAGAGATTGCAAATACTAATGAGTGGTCACAGCACAGGGTCCCAGTACAGCACTGTGAGAAAAGGGAATAAAGGAACCATGAGTATGTATACGGTGTTAGATGTAGGCAGAGATGTAGGGAAATTATTTCCATGCTCATGCATAGCAGCAGGAAGATCACTGCTGAAACAGTCCCTGGCATGCAGACTCGCAGAGTGAGGGAGCAGCTTTGGGGAGAGAGCACCGGGAGCTGCCCCCATTACACTGCTTCTCCCCAAGAGCTGCTTTGGAACACCACTGGAGGCTGGATTTTGAACTAGGCAAACCTTTGGTTCCCCAGGAAAGCCACTCTTGCTGCCTTCTATTGTCTGCCCACTTTCCATGTGTGCATTCTTCAAAGGAACTTGAAAAGAGGAAACTATGAACTACCTGCAATGGCAGCCTGCAAAGACCAGAGCAAACGCCACCCTGTGTGAGGTTCAGGACTCCCTCTGCTCTTTGGTCTCTTATTTGCTTTATCCATCACATTAAATCTCTTCTCAGTCTACTGTGACTGCAAGTAGGCTAAATGCATAAATATTTTTACAAAACACCACATGCATCTTGAGATCCCAGCTATCAGCACAGGCTTCTAACTGTGCCAGCACAGGTCTGGCCTTGAGCATGACCTTTGGCAGGGGGCATTGGCAGCAGGCGTGTTACAGACCCAGCTGTCAGGGCTGTTTTTCCATTTGATCCATTACAGTTGTCTGTTAAAAGACAAAAATAGCCTCAGCACCAGGGACTGGGACTTCCTTCTGAGAGCTGAACTCCCCAGCCACAGTCAGTTCCCCAACCACTTCCCTTCTGAAATATAGATGTATTTTCCACATACCTGGCCTGCTTTCACTGGGAGAGGTACAGTCCTCACCCTCTTCCAGCCCTCCTCTCTCCATCATGCCCTTTCTCCAGAGCAACCCAGATCCTCGTAGGAACACAAAGGAAGCTGACACTGGCTGGGGAGTCATGGAATCATAGATATGTATTTACCCAGCTGTTTGCTAGACATTTTGTCCAGAAGGATCCTGTGAGAGACAGGGTCAAAAGCTGTACTGGAATCTAAAATGATCACATCAACTGGTTTCCCTTAATCAAGGGTTGTTATCATGACTGGCTACCTTCTCATAAAAGGAAATCGAGTTTGTCAAGTAGGACTTTCCCTCATGAACCTGTGCTGGCTGTGACCAGTGTTGGCCTTATCTTCCAAGTGTTTTTTAATAACTCCCAGATTAGTCTCCATCATTTTACCAGGCACTAAAGTGAGACTGCTGAGGTGCTTTACTGCTCATCACTGGCACATAGAAAGACTCATCTGTAGTTACCTAGGGACCACAGACAGCAAAAAGTGTGATTTCTAAAGGAGAGGAAACAAGACTGTGGGTTAAAAGTGCGGAGGGCTCATGGTAAGTATCTGCCATTGTACTGAGAAGGGTTTTGGGGGGTTATGCCTTTTTATGTACCTTGAATTTACACAGAAGAACACACCAGGAACTAAAGACTGCTTTGCTTTAGGTGGGAAGGTTGAAATAGGTGTGTTCCTTATGTATTAAGCAGGTGTATTCTTTTTATATCAACAACGTATTGTCTTCTGTTGGGTCCAGACCGGAAGAAAGGAGAGACTTCAGCAGTGCTCTTTGATAACCGTGACAAGACACCAAACACATCAGGGGACTGGTGGGGTCTCCATCCTTTGCATCTCCAGAGCAAGGCTGCCCGTCTCAGCAGAGATGCTTTAACCCAGCAGGACCTCTGCAGTCTCAGCACAGAGCCCAGATTCAGCAGCCACACGCTGGCAGGGATCTCCCAGTCACAGACCTGGCCCACTGCTGCACACGCTGGAAATCCAGGGCAGGTTTGGTGAGAAGGGGATTGTTTGGGCTGTTTTTTCTTTTGAACCCTATAATAACACTGCTCACATCTAGCTGTGCACACCCTTTAAAGAGCTGGGATTCCCCCTTCTGATAGCAGCTACATAGAAGTCATGATTTTCTTTAATCTCTACCAAACTATTATTTTAACATACCACCCACACAGCCAGATGAAAAAGCACTGGTAAAAGGGTGTTGTTGTTTTGTTCTTTCCTTCTCAGAAGAAAACCAAGGCTTAGAAGAAAAGCTCAGAGTCCCTCACTGTGTGTACTAACTCCTCCTTTCCATCTGGAATTTCCCATCAGTTATACCATAAACAAACTCCCTTCAAATATGCTAAAATAAAGTGAACTGAAATTCAGTAGCAGACATAGAATTAGGGATTCCTTGTAATCTGGTGGTTACCAAAGAAAGATCAAGAGCTGATAGAATCTGATTTTTCATTTTAGACTATTTAAATTTCTTATTCAATAAAGTAATAATTCACTTTATAAATTAGGTTGCATTTGAATACAGCTTTTCATTTGATTTTGTGATTGAGCTTGATAAGGTTTTTAAGTACAAGAGGTTGCTCCTTCATTCCCAAATAATGGATAATACTTTGAAGAGCAAATACCAGCATGTTATTGCCATTTTAAAACAGGATTTAAACACCATAACAGATTATTTATTGGTTTGTCATTCTATCACTGATGTTTCTACTAAGACCCCCTCTAGGAGGAGACACAATATGGTGTCCTAACAGAAAATGTCATTGCTAGGAAAAAGGGCACAAATCTTAGATTACCATGAAAGGTTCATAAATTTTTTTTACAACAAACTATAAGGAAACCATAGAACAGTTGCAGGAAACACCAGAAGATATGTTTTTTTTAATAAACAGTACAGTAGCTTTCATTCTCTCCTCCTATTTTTCTGCCTTTAGATTGCTAAGAAGCTTTTTCAGGAAAGAGTCCTGGTATCCACTCTGTCCATTTTATTAATATTTTTTAAGTAAAATTTCAAAGCAAAAGATTAGCTAACATATCCCTGGCTGTCATTCCACCAGCCAGCAGACAGAAGCAGGATGTATTAAGAGCAGACCTGTTGAGAAGGACTTTAGGGTGTTGAAAGCCAACCGTGTCCTCAGCAGCAGGTCAAGGTAGGGGATTCTGTCCCTCTGCTCCACATTGGTGAGACCCCACCTGCAGTGCTGCTGGACATCTAACACCGGGTGTCCCAGCATCAGAGGGATGTGGATCTGTTGGAGCAGGCCCAGAGGAGGCCATGAAGATGCTCAGGGTGCTGGAGAATCTCTGCTATGAAGACAGATTCCAGAAAGTTGCAGATGTTCAGCCTGGAGTAAAGAAGGTTCCAGGGGGACCTTCCAGTGCCTGAAGGGGCCACAAGAGAGCTGGAGAGAGACTTTTTACAAGGGCATGGAGTTACAAGGGCAGGACAAGGGATAATGGATTCAAACTGGCAGAGGGCAGGTTTGGATACTGAGAAGGAATTCTTTCCTGTGAGGGTGGTGAGGCCTTGGCACAGGCTGCCCAGAGAAGCTGCAGCTGCCCCATCCCTGGCAGTGTTCAAGGCCAGGCTGGATGGGCTCGGAGTCACCTGTTTTCCTGATCCTTAAAGGAGTCCTGAGCAAAGGGACTGCCTGGCTGTGCAATGTCAGGATTCTCCAGGGCACCCAAACCAGGTGTATGCAACCTAAATTAGCTCCTGCAGCTTCCTGCAGACATTCACATCCATCCCTCTGCAGAACACAGGAGCTTGTTTATCACTGCCCAGAGCCCTCACTGACAGCTAGGCATGTATCTCAAACATCTTGAAACCGAGAGAAAAGACACTGCATTCTTTCTGGAGCATCTTCTTTCTTCTCCTGTCCTCACAGCCCCTTCCTCCTGTTCCTGAAAGTGCCAGGATGTCACCCAAGCTGATCAGACGGTAAAGTGCCTCTGCAGAGGAATGGGAGACATATTTTAAGGGTGTGCTTGCATTTTTGTGTTCTTTGGTGCTTGTAGCATAACAAGACGTTTTATTTTCACCCATGTATTTGCTGTGTGCATTCCATAAGCTGCAGCCCCAGGATGCAGCTGGACTTTAGCCTGCCTTTCTCCTGCCAGCAATCCTGTTTGCCTGGGACCTGAGCAGTGATGCTGGCACAGCACACCATGACACTTTCATTCAGTCAGGTCAGTGGAAGCATTGGCATTTGGTTCTTGAAAATTCTGGGATTTCCATGTCTTAGTATATCTAGATATCCATAGTTGGTGATTTTGTTGTTTTTTTCTAATTTGTTATAATAACTGGGTTTCTTACAGTATCTTTTTGCCACTTCATCTCAAAATATCTGCAAAGGAAGTCTTTAAAAGAATTCACAGATGTCTTCTAAACAGAGAAAACTAAACTCAGACACAGATGAGATTAACGAAAGTGAGACCACAAACAGAGTCCAGAACTGATCTGTATCTGTTTTCTTCCCATTTTTTGACAGCACACGCTACCAAAGCTGGCTGAGAATTATAAAATATTTGCATTTCTTAAAATGTTGAAACCTGCAGGTTTGGCTGAGCAGAGGTTTCATGCAAAACCATCCCACATCTCGGTAGCCTGGAGTGCACAGACAGTTGTGGTGTCAAGGACCACCACTTCCACTCTGCAAACTCGCTCCAGAAAAGCTACCACAGGTATCACTCTCACACACCACAGACAGACAGACATTTCATCCCTAGTGTCACATGCTAAAATGGCCATCGCAGCACCAAATGAAGCTTCTCCACCTGTCTTTCCATGAGTAATTTTATTTACAAAATTATTGAAGCTGCTAGTGTCAATGGAAGGGATGTTTTTTAATGTCGAAGAATCTTTCCAATTTATATGGCTGCTTCACAAATGAATCTTCAAAAAGTACATTCCCAGCACCAAGGAGGGCATGGAAATCATGCTTGGAAAATGAGGCTGTAAATTCACTGTTTAAGTGAAAGCAAATTGCTGAACACAGAACAAAATCCCAGATGTCTATAGGAAGACCAATTTATAGCAAGATACATTTATAATAAAAAAGTGTGCCAGAGCTCAAAAGTCAGTGTTTTCAAAGGTGATTTCCAGTAGATTTTTCTGTTGTCTGTTCCATTATTATGATGAAGTAAGAGGATCTGAAAAACTGGTGGGAAAGGAGAGGGAAAAGCTTGTATTTTCTTTCTCCTTGGGGTGTATATTTAGCTAGAAATCTCAAGGAAGACCATACTTTCTTTTTCAGACTGTATCAGGGAATTTATCTGATAAAAAGTGAAGCAAATATCTCCAAATATGTGCCCCATTTAGTCTTTCACTTTAGTTGAGGCTTAATATCATATCTTCATCAGGCAATTTCCTTTCTTCAAAACGTTAAGTTGCTTTTAACAATACGTTTTTTGAACTCTTTACTGAAAGTGTTCCAAAAATGTACAGTTGTGGGACTTCGGGACATGGTTTGGTGTAAACCTGAGAGCAGAGCTGGGTAAACAGTTGAACTGGGTGATCTTAGAGGTGTTTTCCAACCTAAATTATTCTATTCTATGATTCCAGCAGAGACTGGAAGGGGTCTTTCATACCCACCGCTATCCCCCAAAACTCAGAAGAGATGCCTCAAAAAACATCTGAGGTAACCAATCAACTGCAGCAGATGGTTCCAGGAGTGGAATCATCACCCAGCTCACCACCCACATATGAGCCTCGGTTTCCCCACTGGAGCTGAGTGACACAAAGGAAGTGGATCAAACTGAGAAACAAGTAATTGTAAAGTAGAGCCTGCCCAGGTCTGTGAGCTCCTCCACTGAGGTGCGATCAGGTAGATCACAGAAAGTCTGGCAAAGGTTCACAAAAACCACTTGTGCACAGAGGCTCTGCAGAGACCTGAGGCTCACGCAAGGGAGGGTTCACCGCAGAGGAAGTTACAGAGACATCAAAAGTCTTTTTTTTTTTTTTTCTTTTTTTTTTGAGAAAATCTAAGCAACAGAGCACAGGCCTCACAACTCCACCCTCTGTGACTCTTCCATCACACTTCCATCACACAGCTGAAGTTCAGATCAGTGGTTCAGGAATTTATTTGCTCTAGATAATGTCTGACATGCCCAGGATGATTCCAGCTGTATACATCAAGGAATTCTCAGTGCAGAAGGACTCCAATATGATGCAAGTTGCCTATTTTGATAAAGAGAGACATCTTTTGAACCAAAGGGCTCACAATCCTGAGTGTCTATATGTGACTGCAGACCTCCACAACACACCATGCTCAGGAGAAAACCCAGCATATGAAGTCCTGTTCCCAATGAAACCTGCCAGCCTGTTTAGTTGTTCTCCTGCCTTTTTCCTCCCCCTCCTCCTTTGCTCCATTTCCTTTTCCTGTGTGCTTACATGGCAGCCCCTGTATGTGTAAATCAGTAAATCAAACCATTTAACATTTTCTGTTATCTCTGTTCTGCAAACCATTTCCTGCTTTCCTGTCTGCGGCTTTTCTCTAAGGTGTGCCTCGGCACTGAGCCCCAGTGCAGATGTGCCGGGGTCACCCACGGGCACCTGCCAGCTCTGTGACATCCTTCTCTAGCAGAGTACCAGCTTCCTAAAGCCACCCACCTCAGGGGGGTTTGGTGCAGCTCTGCAAGGTGGACTGCTGGGATCTTTGCCATGGAGAGCCAGGGTCCCCGACCACAGCAGGAGGAGCTGATGCAATGTAAATACCAAATCCCAAATCCCATTGAATCCCCATGCCATCAGCTGGGTCCAACCCGGCTGCAGAGCAAACTCAAGGAGGCTAAGGGGAAAACAACAATAACAAAAAAAAATATTTGGACTTATGGCAGAATGTTTGAGTGAGATTTGGTTTATCTGAACCCCAGGTTTGCCCAAGGCACTTCGGTGTATGTCAATTCCTTGTTCTTCAGCCACTCCGCTCCCTCGGGATTTGGAATGGGAGGATGAATTTTATGGCTTTGTTTCCGCTGTTGATGGAGTTTTTGCATTAACCCGAGATTGAACATCCAAAAATATAAGAGCCCTGCAGTAGCACAGAGCTCTGGGCAGCCATATTAGCTGTTTGCACCAGATGCAAAAACAGCTTGAACTCTGAGCTATGAAGGTTAAACCAACTTCAGGTCTTGGCCCAGCATTGCTGCAACTTCTTACTCTTCGAACCACACCCTTTTCTTCCCCATTAACTAACAACTGTAGCCTTTCTACCACTCTGGGTGTTACTTTCTTAGTAAAAGGAGGGGTTTTCATAAAAAAGGAAAGCCAGATACATCTGCCACAAGGCTGCACGTGCAGTGTGAGCAGCAGAGCCGAGCCTGTGGCGGGTAGTGACGGGTGCCTGCTAACTCATTATGTTTTCAGTTTCATTTTATTCCAACAGCTGGAGCTGAACAAATGGACAAAGTGGATGGGCAGGGATGCTTGGGAGCACACATGTTCAGAGATTGAATTCAAAGTGTGGAGCGTTTGTCCCTGAGCTGCAGCAGCACACTCGCTGTGTCAGCTTTGGCCACACCACTGGCAGCAAGGTGTCCCAAAGAAGCTGATAGATATAACCCCACGTCGTCCCAAGGACCCCTAAGGTACAGACTGGCACCTCTCCACTCTCACCACCCAGAGGACAAAGCTGTTGTGGCTCCAGAGAGGTCAGTGGTGTCAAAGGTCTCTCAGAAGCTCTGTGTGACAGGCAGCTGTGCTCTGCCAGCGAGCTCCTGACAGGGACCACATTAATCCCAGTATGTGATGGGGTAGGACTGTCAGACATAGATAGAGCTTTTCTCTTTAGAGTGAGAGATCTTTCCTTGATGCAGACATGATCAGTCACATTCAACTTAGTGGATTTCCACCCCTGAGGCATACAGTATACCACTGCACCAGTGAGAAAGGAGAACAGCCAAATTTCTACACACTAATCACAAAAACAGGAAAACTTAAAGCAGGAGGGCTTTCCAACATGGACGTGAGATGCAAGCATTTATGCAGCCTGACTAAGCAGCAGAAATCTGACTGTGTTGTCCCACCCATCACATGTAGGAAAACCACTGAATCAAAAATCTTAGCAACTGACAGTCCCATATTTTTAATTTCCAGCAGCAGGACTGGATGGCTTCTGCATTCCCTGCAGACTGCATGCTATGGATTGAGTGTGTGTGGTCAGACAGAAGTCTCTGTAAGCTCTGTGCTGGGCTCAGCTCAATGGTTTTGACACTCAGCTGGCCTGACTGCCAGGGTTGCACATGTATGCACCTCATGTGCAAGATGAAGACTCTGCTGGTAGGAAGTGGCCAGGAGGAGGCTTCTGTTTCAGCAGAGTTGAACACGTTCTGGCTTGACGTTGACATCCAACCTGTGTCTGATCCTGAAACAGCCAGAAAAAAGCACCGTGACCCGCTTTTGTCCCTGTCCCAGACCTACAGCATCCCAGCCACTGTCACAGACAACCCAAGTTTGAACCACAAGCTCCTGAGATTCTTTGCTAGGCACAGTTGTGGATCATACCAGTGCAGGGGCACTCATACGGTGCTTTGGCCACAGGAGCACAAAGCAGAATTCAGTGCTCAATGCTTCTTAGCCCCCAGACACTGCTGTCCTAGAAAGACTCTTGGGCACTTTCCTGCCTTGCTTATGACTAAGAAAGTCCTTTTTGCCATGCACTGCATTCCCCAAACAGGTCTGCAGCTCTGTCCCCGTTCAGTGCACTGCCTGGTAACAGGAGAACAGACAGACATTTGGCTGTTTTCTACTAAGACCTGTACTTCAAGACACTTCATTTCCTCACTTCCCATGCTGCAAATTTAAAGCCATATTACATCCTTTTCCAAGAAAAATGAACCTTGGTTACTTACAAAAAAATGCACAACTGCACAAAATTATCTTCCTGGGTAATCTTCAGTAATCTATGACCACAACACTGTATTCAGTTGCAGGTGGAGGAAGGAGCGGCAGATGATCTGACATTTCCTCCATTTATAGGTTCTTGTTGGTCACAACCAGGGGAAGATAACATTAACACAGAGCATTTTCATATGCAGTGGAACAGAGAAATATCCTACCTGCTTTTCTCTTGATAGTTTCTAAATGAAAGAAAAGGGGAGTGTCTAAAGTCTAAAAGTCTTTCAAACACATAACACATTGAATTCCATCAGTCTTCCCAGTTGTTTCTGTTCATTGATCAGTGCTGAATAAGCAACTTCTCTATCATAGTGCTGTAAAAATGAAAAAAAGAATCTGTGTTACTTAGAATTGAGTTAAAACAAGGCTGGACCCTTTTCTCTCTCATTGTTTGGACAGTCATTGTACCTGAGTAGGAAAATGATGAAGAGTGCATAGACGCTACCTTAAAGGCAACTAGCTAAATAGCACCCAGAAATTAAATGGCAGAAAGAAATATTCTCAAAATGCCCAATCTAAACTCATTGAGGTTGAAAGAAACATTTCCATTTATTTCAGTTGTATTTGGCCAGAGAGTTTCTGCACTCTGCTTTAAATGGTTCTTCATCTGATCTTTTTTATTGAGTCAGTAAGACATCAGTACAATACAGCTCAGACCAAAATTTATATTGCTGCACTGCTTGTACTATCTCTACTGAAAACAGAGTAAACTTAGTTGAAATGTTTGGTTTGCCTTTGCCACCCACAGAAGGTCTAGCTTTGTGTTCATTTCCAGTCACAGAAGATCTTGTCAAAAGTTTTTGAAAGCATCTTCCAACATGGAATCTTGGATCGGTCCTCATCTTCCAGGGGAATGGTTGTGGGTGATGTCAGTTGGGGCTGTACTACTGAGAGAAGCATAAAGAAGATAAATAGTTGTATTTTTCAAGTCGGATTGGAAGATTCAAGGGCACAGAGATGTATCATCTTTCATTTCCCTATGGAGGACCATGCAATTTTCAAAGTTTCATCATCAGTCAGACAAAGCAAATGTGTCTCTGACTATCCTAAATCCAACATCAGGGATAAAATAATCAGGCACGTATTTGACCCTACAGCTGACTGCAGTCAAATGAGAACTGTGAGCTGGTACATCACAAATACCACAGAGGAGCCCACTGGTCTCTGAAAATTCCAGTTCTTCAGGTCTGAGAGCACACTGCTCTTTTCTATGACAAATGTCTGAATGAAAGACAAATACAGAGACAAATCAGCTGTAGTCATCTCAGAAACATTATTCCTTCATTGTGTTTTCCTTTGGGTTTGATTTCTACATAGAGAAGGAACAACATGAAATCACGTTTGAGACAGTGCACAGCCTGGTTCCAGCAATATGTCCAGTCAAGCTGAGCTGGTACAGACAGAAATCTCACATCTTCTCCTCCACAGATGGAAATCAGCTTCAGCCTCTTTGTCCCCCAATTCCTTCTGGTTCCTGAGAATACATTGATCTTTATAGAAAGACCATAGAAGCCCTCTGCACGAGAGAACCAAAGTAACTTTTTTACACCAGAATGGAAGTACATACCAAGAATTTCATTAATTTTCAGAAGAAATGTTTCATTTTCAATACAGACACCAACAGTAAATTCAGCTATCCGCTCGCCTTAGGTTGTCACCCTGCAGTTCCTTCCTGTCCCACCTTAGCCCTCAGCAGTCTGCAAGCACTGACAGGCCCTCCTGGGGTCCTGTAAGCAGCTCCTTGCAAGTGGAACTGGTAGGAGTTGATGGAGAAGTTGCCCGAAAACTTAATAAATCTGGTCATAACTGGCTTTCAGTGACACACAGCATCTGCAAAAGTACGTGGAACAGTTCTCACAAACAAGGTCTAGGCTGGCAATGTAACATTGGGATCTTCTTCCTCCTTCACATAAAGCCTGGACTAGGGCTCTGGGTAAAGATCATAGGCTCCTTCTTACCAACGCTCTTCGCTATTAAGGAACTCTTGCAACTCAATTCTTCTTCTTCTGGAAGGTGCTCAAACCACCATCAAATCTTCTTCAGCATTCTCAGCCTTTTCTATCCCTGCTGGCAGGAGAATAGGCTCCCTCTCCTATCACCACTCCCTTTATTGGGTTCTAATACTATTCCCCATTTTTCAGAACCCAGCCAATTCACATATATTCAGGTGAGTTCATGTGTCACACCCAGAGGGGGAATTACCTCCACCGTAGAAATCAGCATCTCCTGCAGGCACTCGGCCCCTGAGGAGCCACCAGGCTTGGGGCAGTTCATGGGTCCCTTGTCTCTCCGAGGCATGTTTGCAGAGATTTAGGTGCACGCCCAGAATAGGACCCCAAACAAGAGTCTGGCAATCACAAAAGCAACCTCCCACCCCTGTACAAGTGACAGAATTTGACAGCAAAGACTTTATTTTTAAGGCTGTTTCTCCTCCTAGGTGCTCTGCTGGCGCTGGGCAGCCTCTGCTTTCTGTGCACACCCAACTGAAAGTGACACGCCTGGGCACTCTGCTGAAGTTGTGCCCACAGAACTAATTCTAGCTCACAGCTCTTAGGACTGCACGCAGTATCGTCAGCTACTTCCTGCAGTTCTGTCAGAGCAGCCTCTGAGCACAGCACGAGCTGGAGCGCTCCATCATCTCCTCTGCAAAAACCAGGGGAAAAAAGAGGGACAAAAAAGAGGGAAAAAAAAGAAGAAGGAAAAAAAAACGGTAGGTGCTCCATCTCTGAGTCAAGGCATTGCTTCTATTTAGCAGCATTTTCCTTTGTTCTGTTTTGGACACTGTTTCTCCATGCTGTGTGTTTGTGCTCAAGAAAAGCAGACTGTGTTGATGCTTCACCACAGTTAAATCTCCTTGTGATTGATGTAGCTGCTAGGTCTGTATTAATTAACTGCAGTTGATGCAGTCCTTGCTACCTGTCTCCTTTACGAATTCCTTTTCTTATAAAAAATATATTTCTCTTAGAAATCAACTTCAGTTCCAGTCAGGGATAGATGATTATTACGACTGAAGGATTTTGGCAGAACAGAGGTTGCTATGAGGTTAGCTTTAGCTATTACTGCAGTGCATGAGGCATGAATACAGAACTACAATAGAAATGGGAATGCTGGGTCTCTTTTCAGGAGAATTCACATCCAGCCTTTCCTCTCATCCTTACTGTGCTGGAAAAGCAAGGCAGGCATTTAATTGTCAAGTTTACCTGCTGGTCTATAAAGACTAATTGGATATACTACATTCCCTCTTTCTCTCCACCATTTATTCACACAGCACTGCTGATCTCCGGTATTCTGGGATATGGAGGCTAACAGGAGTTTAAATTAACTTTTTCTTTTTTTTTTTTTTTTGGTCAAATTTTTGTAGTTGACTACTTCGCCAAAGACCAAAGAGCATCTGGGTCTATTTTAAACCTGTCCTTCTCATAATCCATTTAGATCTGCTGGTGCCTCTAAATCAGCACCTCTTTAACTTCCAGCAACTTCATTATGGGGAAGAGGAATATAGGGGGGGGGAACAAAAACAAACAAAACAACAAACAAAACACGTATTCTGCCCATTAGTACATAATGGGCAAGACTGATTTTCTTCTGAGATATTTTCCAAAGTTCTCTACACAGGACACTATATTTAAAGAAATTTAAAGTTTGAATTGGGCACCCCCTCTGTACAGATTTCTGAAAGCGCAGACAGCTCTTTCAGGTTCAGCACTTCCCAAGCCTCTTGGAGACACTGATCTTACAGCCTCGCCGCAATCACACAAATAATTTTGCTGTCAAGTGTCAGGACGCTTTGGGAAATATCTTCTAATTGTAAAAATATAAGAATTAATAACTTCCGGGGTAGACCCTAAACGTGCCAACAAAGAATAAGATGCTCATTGTGGTAGATGTATAATGAGCAAGAAGAGATCAGAGCTGAGGATCCAGACAAAATACCATAGATTTAGCAGAAGTGAGTGGGCTCACAGAGACATCAGAGGTGTGTGTATTTGCAAAGAGGAATCTTTGTGTGTCACAGTTTTGCTGGTATCACTAAAGTCTTAAGGGGAAAGCCCTGCTGCTGGTATGGTAAGGTAGGAGGTGACCCAGATGTCAAAAAGGAAAATGGAAGTTCTCCAATTAGTTGAAAGCAAATCAGAGGACAAAAGGGAACAAAGAAATTGTGTTTCATGGTAAATGAAGAAGGAGGGAATATGTATCTAAGTTCAAACCACTGTTAAATACCATTTGTAGGCACTCTGTTAAAAATAGGACTGTTTCAAGTAAAGAAGGCACTGTGGCTTTCTCAAGGCTTTACAAATCCTACTTGCTCAAGAGACGTCCACTTCAGACAAAAGTAAAACAGTTTTGAGATGAAACTAGCTAGACTAGTCAGTAGCAGCCATTATGTCAGTGAGCCCAAGTCTGACAGATTGTGAAATTATTTTGGGCAACTCTTTGTTCTGTTTTTCGCCAGCAACATCTTCAGTACTGATGATGTCACCACAGCAGCTTCCATACAGATCCACAAGGGCAGGGCCAAGGCCCCTATCAGGGAGAGATAATCTACTGTCACAAGGTCAAAGCTCAACACTACCTTTGCACTTTCTTCCTCTTGGCAAAGAGAAGGCATCCTATCTGTGCTCACTACTTGCAGCACAGTTAAGCCATGCTCTGACTGGAGATTTAATAAGGATGAAAGACACAAGCACATTTTGGGGATGCAGAAAGAGCCTGTGATCCCTGTGACTGTAAGGACTGCAGTGAAGGTGTCAGTGCAGGAAGAGGGGAAGCTTGCGAATTTGGGAGTTTGATCAGATGTGTTTGGTTATGAATAAATATTCTCTGTAAATGTCACTGCATGGTGGCACTGGACACTTGACTGTGATCCAGCATCCTCTGACTTCCAGGAGCTTGAGCAACAGAAGAGGTATGACTTACCATTTGTGAATCTCTTGGGACAGCAGTGGTTTGAAAACCACTGCATTGGGGCAAAGGGAGCAAAGGGAGGAAAAGCAGCCTTAGGATGGTGAAAGGCAGGAATGAAGAGGAATGAACTGCGGCAGTACAGAGACCACATAGAGGGAAAGACAGACCCAGGTGATGAACCCGGGAGGTGATCAGGTCAGCGATGAAGGACAAAGCCTGGCCAGGGCTCAGCAGTGACATGACCACAGCAGCACACAGGACCCACCCTGTGGTCAGACACCCTTGATCATTAACAAAAACAAACCAAGACATGGGAAACAAACAGCGCTATTGGCCAGCCACCAGCTGCAGCCAGCTTTAAAAAAGCAAAACCACTTACCACAAGGCGGGTTAACTGAATGGTCAGTAAAACTCACATCAACTCTGCAACAACACTGCCCTGTTCTTGTGTGGCAGCAACACAGGCCCCTCAGAAGCACAGAGGTGCCAGCTAAGGGATGCCACAAGCCATAGGCCTTGCCATGCTGTTCCCGGGCTGACCATCTTGCCTGCCCTGGAGGAGCTCCTACCTCCACAGGTCTGCAAATGATGTTCCTCATAGCAGGAACAAGTCCTTCTCTGGGCCACAGGGTGGCTGTGACTGTTCTCTGCTTGCTCAGGACTTGAAGGCCTTTCTTAATGCCTTGCATTGGTCCAGGTGTCACACATGGCTATGTCCTGGTGTTCACTGAAGGGTGAGACCTATCAAGAAATCTCCAGCAATTCCAGCTGAATAGTTGCTACCGAGGAGATGATTCTGAGTCACAGTTTGGATTGGACATGGCTCTAGACTGGGACTTTCTATAGCTCTTAGTGTGTTTCTAACTGCAGGTGCCAAAGGTTTGGCAGTAGTCTCCTGTTTGAAGGCCTGGAGGCCAAGAATAAGGAGGCAGATATCCATAAGTAGCTGCTGGGGAAATCCTAAAACCTAAAGGATAACACAGCACTCCTTTTTAAGGGGTATGCTGGTGTGTTTGGACATAGGTCCTGGTGCTTCTTTGTTCAGCTGCCTGAAGTCAGATTTTCCTTAAACCTGGCAATAAGACACATTCACCTCTAATATTGTGCCAGCAGAGCCAGAGCAGTTCCAGCACAAGCCCGTAGGAAAGCCTGGTCAGCTGGGTTTCCAAATGAGCCACTTCTTTAACAGAAGCCGTACACAATTAGCCCCCAATGTCAAGGCCATCAATTAAGCTTCAATAGCTTTAGGGAGTAATTGAGCTCAAGTGCCTGATGTTTCCAGGCGTGAAGAGAGTGTGAAGCAGAGCTGCTCTCAATTGCTCACTTTCACTTTCTCAGCCTTTTGACTTCACAGGCTTTATAGCTCAGCCCCAAATTTATGACAGTTTTTCTGGGCTTCCTTATGCCTCTCCTGGCCCTGTTGCCATTCCTCTGGCTCTGGGATCTTTTCCACACAAGCTGGTAGGTACCAGGAAGTAAATCTGCCCTGCAAGAGCTGCACTCTGATGCTGTCAGGGAGGATTGAGAAAATCCTGACTCAAAGGCTTTGGATCATGAGATAGGAAAAAAAAGTCCCATGGAATAGGTGGATTTTGGGGTCTATTTTTCACCTGTGAACTTCCCTACCGACAGTGCATGACATTTCTGCAGTTTTACCCGCTTTTATATATGCTGAATAACGTGGTCTTAAACCCAGTATCAGGATCTTCTGTCAACATATTTCTGGCCCTCCCACCAGACATTCTTCTCTCCTGTGCAATCCCTCTCCAGGTAACATGGTACTAGGACACTCAGATTAGGGAAGGATCACTTTTTAATACTTTTGTTAAACGTGAATTTGACAGTTCTCCTTAGTAATATCACAGCTGCTCATTTTAGCAAATTAGCACATTTAGTACTATTGTGGGATTTCTAGATTGTGGAAAGGGGGAAGTGGATGTATGGATTTATTTAAAAACTTGCACTTAGGCATGTAAAAATCTACAGTCATTGAGAGTTCACATCTATGAACAGTGTTATCTTGAGGTAAATCAAGTATCTTTCCTTCATCAGGAAAGACTGCTGAGTTCCTCCCCTCCTGAAAGGCAATTGATTAATAACTTCTCTCTTCTACCATGTATGTTCTTTATGTTTATATTTATTATCTTTATTTTAACATATCTGCATTATATCTCATATCTGCAATATAGAATTAAATGTAAAGGCTGTATAACTAATCCCAGGGTCTTGCTGCTTTCAGCCTACAAATGCCCTGTAACTTGTTTTAACCAGCACTAGACAAGAGAGGGGTTACCTGCTGTACCAGTGGAAGAAAGATATTTTAAGACAGAGTTGTGCTCAGGCTGGATTCCCAGGATAACTTTCAAACACACTTTTTTCTAAACAGAGTTTTGAAACTATATAGTGTCAAGGTTATATATTAATATATTATGTTCACATTTTAGCTATATTGTTGAAAATACATGGGTTTCTGTTCAAATTTCAAAATATATAGCTTCAAATCCCACTGTGTTGTGTGTGTTAGTAAAAATGATTGGTCGGATAACCAAGTGGAGCCACGACTGTTTCTTCTTTTTATGCTGAGATTTGCTTAAAGGACTGACTTCCTCTACTAATTTGTTTATTAATAATGGAAAAAAGAATAAAGCAATTCATTGACTTGCTGGGCAAATGGGCAATGTTCTGTTTCTATTCAAAGACACCATAAACATCTTTCTTTCTTTCAAGAGCAGCAGTGCAAGTAATCCACAGCAATTTCTTACTTTCCAGTCAAGAGACCCAAAAGTTTGACAGTTGATAATTTATACTTACAGTATAAGTTCTGCATGAGAAGGAGAAGCCCAGGTTCAGATGGGGGAGGAGGGACATTGCTGCTGACGAGCACTGTGGGTGGCACAAACGTCCCATCTGAGAACTGATGTGTTTCAATATTAGATTTGAGTGTCCAACTGACATCCTGCTGGCACCCCCGTGTCAAATCCTCCCAGCACCACATTCTACTAAGGAAAGCACACTAAATCCCTCAGGAGAAACTCAGGTATTTTTTCACTGAAGGTTGATTTATGCTTTAAGACACACAGGTTGTTTTCCTCTACAGATATTGGGGACAGGAAGGAAAGTGTGAAGGGAAAGTTTGTTTTAATGTTAACCATGATAGAGGTTATTTTGAATTGTTCCAAATATCCATATAAATGCCTCAAAACTTTTGTCTCTAACAATAATCCAGTAATGGAAGAATAGAATCCAATAATGGTCTCTAACAATAATGGAAGAGATGGATGATCAGAAAAATACCAAAAAATAAAAAATATATTAATTCATGTGATTTGCTCATGTAACTGTACTCATGTTATGGATATCACTGTGTCCTTTTTTTTATTCTGTCCCTCTGTATCTCAGGTGAGTTAATCCAAAGACTTTCAACCAGTCTCTGTCCAAATAATGTGCTTATTTTTATTTATCCTTCTCTTCCTTGTAGCCATATCTGTAATTTTCTTTTTTTACTTTTTCTAATAGCGGCTATTTTTATCACTCCAACTTCTCCTTTGGAAATTTAAACAGTTTCACATGAGCAGTTCATAAACAAATAGCAAAAAAAAAAATAGACAAAGTAAAGCCTTTTGCTTTCCTGCTTATTTTCACTTCCCTTTTTTTAACATTTCAGTGTTACTGAAAAGATTTTTCTTCAGAAAAGATTAATGCAACTGGCCTAAATGAGCAACATTACTCGCTGCATTTTAGGAGTATGGAACGTAATTATCTAATTGCCTAACAGTGTAGACACAACACAAGAACATCAGAAATGGAAGAGTGTAAATACAGAGCAGGCATGCAGCAAATCTTAGCAGATTACTCCATCTTCCAGTGACTTGTGCTCAGGTGCATCGTGATGTCTCTATCCTGGAAGATGAGATGTTTTGCACATCTCAAAGGTGAGAAATACGCACGTGGTAACTGCGGTTTGTCTCGTGCAGTGACTCTCACAGAGCAAGTAGCCTCAGAGTGCTGATGAAAATACGTCAAGCTGTTGATGCAAAACACAGCCAGTGCCTGCTGTAGCACCTAGTTATGGTTAGTGAGACCTAGCAGATCAGGATAGGCCACAAAAAGGTGAAAACAACTACTTTGGAGAAGCTTTGCTCAGCTGAACAATACAGGGCAGCAAAGATAACTCATTGGAACAGCTTGTATCTCACAAATGCATTCTTGGATATTGCTCATCTTTGTCATCATTGCTACATTTGATAGTTTATAAATGCTTGAAAATTATTACTGTGTGATAATCTTGAGTTCTAGTGTTCAAACCAAACCTGATCATCACAAATACTAATAGAAAATGGAGTACAGTTTTTTTCATCTGTGTAATTAATTTTGGTTTTCATTTGAATTAATATATGAGATGCAGGTTAACCTCAACATCCCAAAGACAGGGAATCTTCTGGACTAAGTCAAGCATCAAACTATTAAACTCTAAAGGTCTGAGAAGACGGCATAAATGTGCTTTTAATTGAAGAGGGGTGTAGAGGCACAGAGAAATTGACTTTAGTTTCAGGGTGGATTGTGGTGTTCCTTCCCCTCAAGGGTGTGTCAACACAAAGGAAAATGCCACCAGGAGAAATTTCAAAATTGTCTGCTGGGCTTTGTGATCTTCACTTGGAGGGGGAAGCCTCTCTGCAGGCCTGGAGAACTGAGTGGAGGCAAGTGAAGCTCTGAACTGGTGGTGGATGCAGTGGCCAGTGGAAGAAGACTCTTCCCTGGACAGGGCTGAGAGCCTGGAGAAGGTGTGGAGCGGAGCAAACGGGTGGCTTCCTCTCCTCCTTCTTTATATTGGGCTGGGACTTAGAGCATTCCTGCTGGGAAGGATAAAAGCTCCCAAGCTGACAGGCCAAAGCTTCAGGACAATCCTTCAGCACCTGCTTCTTCTTCTGGAGTGTAGGAAGAACCTATGGCCTGTGGCCGCACTTTGGCAGCTGAGGCATCGTGCTTGGCAGCTGACCGCTATTTACAGGAGAAGGTCTCTTGAGCTCAGCCCCAGCCCCGTAGCATAGTCTATATCCCAAACACCAAGGAAAAATGCCTGTTCCAGGCAGGTAGCTTAGAAAGTCACAGGCATCTCCTTCCTGAGACTGCCTTATGGGTGCTGAGCATAGGAAGGAGACTTGGAGCAAAAGTGGGAGGGGAGGAGGCAAGACAAACAAGCACTGGGAGCCATGTGTCCACAGAACTCTTCTGCTTCCTGCCCTGCACCATCACTGACTGCTCTGGGGGAAGCCATACAGAATATTCAGACAAGTACAGGATGAGAGGAAGTGTGCAAAGCCAGGAGGAGGGTAGGAGAGAGCACCCTCAACCACTTCTGAAGGTGTTTTTATTGAGGTGTGTGGGGTAGACAAGCTGATGAGTGACTCAGGTGACTTGTGCCATGTCACCATCTGCCTGACTATGAGCTGTATTCACCTGTTGTGCTTTACCACAGAAGGGGGGGGTCTCCAAGACCCTCTGTGGTGTGCAGGTGTCCAGCAGCTCTCACTGCCAGGTATGTCCGAGTCGAGGACAAGCTCTGTATGTCAGTTAACAGATGAGGTCTGGGCAGAGATCCACTGCTGACCCAGAAATCAAGCACCCTTTTACCCCTTCTACACAGCAGTTTGGTAGGTGGCCCAGAAGAGACCCCTCCTCCTCCTCCACCAAAGATGGCAGATGCTTAGAGGCAGCAAAAAACTCCTCACCACCAGCCTTTACTGCAACCACCATGTTTGTAAGTTAACACCAGCTCAACCACCCTCTGGGCTGAGAACCTTTTTCTAATATCCAACCTAAACCTCCCCTGACACCACTTCAGGCCGTTCCCTGAGGTCCTGTCACTGGTCTGAGTACTGTGCCATCTTCTCCACACAGCAGTGAGGATTCTTTTCTCCAGTCATTATGAAGATGGGACAACACTGAACTCAGCTTTTTTTTCAAATATGTCTAAGCTGCTCTACAACTTCATCTACTTTACTTTTGTGGGCTGATCCCCATGTGAGATTTTGGGTGCAGGTGACACACGGCATGAGGAATGACAGTGTTTTTAGCATTTATGGTATGATTTTAGAATGGGAGCTGACAAAAAGGAGATGATTTTATGTCCAGGGACAAAAGTTCAGATCTCCTCAAGAGAGCTTCCACATAGCCACCAGAATCCACTCCAACTCTCAGAGGACGAGGGATGTGACCCTCTCTCAGTTTGTGTCTGAGAAACATGCCTTTCAAACATCCCCCATCCCACTTGCTCCACTGACATGTCAAGTTGGCACCTATGGAACCAGAACATTTACTGACACATTTTAAAGTGATGCAGTGCTAACTTTCCACCTTGTCTTCTGATTCTCAGGAAATACCAGCTGGAAGAAGAATAATGGAAGACTGTCTGAACAAAACTTTTAACTCCACTTGCACAAACATTCCCTATGAAGATAATCGGATAGTTCTGGTTTGTGTTTACAGCTTGGTTTTTGCTATAGGCCTTCCAGGAAACTGCTTAACGTCTCTGCTTACATTTGTACAAATCAAAAGGAATAAAGTAGTTGCCATCTACATTTTCAGTTTATCAGTGTGTGATCTGATGTATTTAAGTACCTTGCCTATCTGGATTATCTATATGCAAAATGGGCACAAGTGGACCATGAGTGACACTGCTTGCAAAATAACAGGATTCATCTTTTTCTGCAATATCTACATCAGCATTCTGCTTTTGTGCTGCATCTCTGTGGATCGTTACGTGGCACTGGCGTATTCTCTGGAATCAAGGGGGAGAAGAGGACAGAAAAAGGCCATCATAATAGTCTGTTTTCTCGTTGCTGTGGTTGCAGCAATCCACAGTCCAGTATTTCTCATGGAGGATAAGCAAAAAACCTGCTTTGAGACAGTGCCCCTTAACATGTTATTGGCTTCTTTCAGCTTGCTGAGATTTGTATTTGGATTTGCCGTACCCTTTGCAATCCTTATTTTTACAAACTACAAAATTTTCCAAACTACAAAAAGAAGCAGCAGCTTGACTTGTCGCCAGAAAAACAAAGTGAAGCATTTGGCTATTTCCATCATTGCTATTTTCTTGACCTGCTTTGCTCCATACCATGTGGTGCTCATAATAAGAGCCATATACTTTATGTTTCATCAGGACTGCCCATGTCCATTTGAAAATAAGATATATCCAATTTTTACAGCATTTCTGTGTTTAGGCACTGCAAATGGTGTTGCTGACCCGATCATCTATGTTCTGGTCAGTGAAAATGTCAGAGAAGACTGTTACAGGAGCCTGAGAAGATGGAGACGGAACTCATCCAAGCTAAATTCATCCATCAATCACAATACTGAGAGCAGAAAATTGGAAACACCAAAAGAATCAGAGGAAGGGAGCCAAAGAAAAGAAAATAATGAAATAAAGGACTCGCCTGACATTCAGATGGCCCGTATTAGCAGCAGAGACCAGGAAAGTAGCAGCTAGCTGCTGGAACAAATCAGAAGTTCCCAATGCCAGCTGCAGGACACAAGTTTTTACATGCTGACATCATCTTGCAGGTCCTGCACGGGTCATTAACTCCTTGAGGAAACTATGGGAGCAATAATTCACATTTCTGTTTGTCTCCTACAATAAACTTTGCCCCCCAGTATCATTAGTGAAAATATTGTTTTGCTAAGGATATGTGGAATAACCTAAGTAATTTACTTTGACTCAAATTGGAATCTTAAAAGCTTTTTTTTTCTCGATTGATTCTTTTTCTCATACGAAATCAAACCAGTTTTATCTTCTGAGCAAAATAAAAAAAAGTACTGCTGAGAACAATGTACTAATCTTACAGTTGAAATTTTTGCTTCTTGAGGAGGTACATGTTTAAGTTCTCATACATGTGCTCTGCTGTTAATGTTTGTGGTTAACCAGTGGAAAATATTAAAAATTTGTAAGTCTTTCACCATGAACCTTGAACATTTTCCTTGTACTCCAGTATGTGACTTCAGGTACATCACACATTCCAGGAGAATAAGAGGGCAGAAAAATGGCCTGATAACAAAGACCAACAGTACTGCTGCTGCATTAGTCAAGATCCTGCACTGCCCTGAAATTCTTAAAATGTACAGTGCTAATGCTTGATAGTTTACAATTGGTAAATTTTACTTGTTTTGCAGTCAGAGCTAGAATGCACTGAAATGTACAGAAAATGTATACATTTCCAAGTGGAGTCAGGGACTGCTTTTATGGCATCTTCTAATGTTTGCTGAACTCAAGTCTCATTTCTCTCTAAGCTAACCCTTCCCTTTTGTTATTGATCCCACTTTTACTGTGTAGAAGTCTGTAGAAGAAATGGGTAGGCTCACAGATGGTATGGAAGGTTGGTAGCCTGGAGAGCACAGTCCTTCCTCCCCACAGCTCTCTCAGACATGCTGGGGCAAATTTCACTGTTGTTGCTGCCACTTCTATTATGAATAACTTATTGATAGTCGTTCCTTGTGCCTTCAAACAAGAATTTAAAAAACAAAAATTATACTAATCTGGCAATGTTTATCTAAACAACTTCATCTTTTTATGTGATTCAACAGACAGACCATGAATCAGTGTGAGCATGAGTTTGCAGAGTGTTCCATAGCATCGTTCCACTTAATCTGTGGTGTTGCATTTCTGTGACATGTTGAAATTGTTATTGACGTTGACATTCCTGCACTGGATTAATATTAACCAGTCTTAATATAAATACAATACCTTTTGTTATCTTAAAATTGCCATAGATACTTCTGTATATTATGTTTTATTTTTATATATTCTTACACTTTTGTAAAGAACCATTATGCCAAAATTGCATCTCCTCAATTTATTATATTTATTACATATTTTGTTTTTTAATTATTTAATCACTCCTCTGGTATTTCTCTGTGAAATGGTTTTGTCCTCAAAAGCAGTCCACATAATACTAAATTGGAGATTGTTTCTTGGAAAAACATAAAATTCTGTTGTGGTACTAATTCAAAAATTCTGGATTTCTATTTTTATGTGCATCTCAGAGATCAAATTCTCTAAGGTATCAAGGAGAGACCTGCAAAGTGCTGAATATCTGTAACTTTCCATTGCTAAAGAATTCCACAGCAGCAGAACACAGCTCAGGACAGCCCCTGCCAACCAGAGCACTGGTGACTAATCTCTGAAGATGCACATGCAAACTGTTCCAACCTCAGGAGTTTCATAGTCTGAAAGCAAACTTTAATGAATTATAGCAGTGAATTTAGAAGAAAACAGAGGTACAGGCTTCTGAAGTGATTGACGTGGATGTACGTTAGCTATTTACCTCAATGAATTTAAACCTCTCTGATGATTTTCCTGTGATAAAAAGTGAGTGTTGAGGGAGGGGATTGTCCTGCTCTGCGCTGAGCTGGTGTGGCTTCACCTCAAGTCCTTTGTGCAGTTTTAGGAGCCACAATATAAGAAAGACATTAAGCTGTTAGAGAACAACCAAAGAAGGGCCATGAGGATGGTGAAAGCTCTGGAGGGGAGGATATGAGGAGTGTCTGAGGTCACTTGGTCTGTTCAGCCTGGAGACTGAGGGGAGACCTCATAGTTTACAGCTTCCTCATGCTGGGAATCAAGGGAGCAGGCACTGGTTTCTTCTCTCTGGTGACAGTGACAGGACCTGAGAGATGTCTTGAAGCTGAGTCAAAGGAGACTTAGATCAGATGTCAGAAAAAGGTTCTTCACCCAGAGAGTGGCTGGGCACTGAAAGAGGGAAGTGATCACCCCAGGGAAGTGATCACAAGACTGAGAGAGTTCATGAAGCGTTTGGACAATGCTCTCAGGCACATGATGTGATTCTTAGAGATGTCCTGTGCAGAACCAGGAGTTGGACTTGATGATCCTTGTAGGACCCTTCCAACTCAGAATATTCTATTATTCTGTGAACCAGACTGGAACCCAGTGCCATAGATGCAGGGGCCAGGGATTGTCAGGGTCTGATGTAACAGCTGCCGTTCTTCTGCCTAGTGAAGTTGCATGCTGCTCTAAATTATTGTGTCATTATGCATATTCTCTTAATGAAAACCCTTGGAGTTTCTTTGTTCAGATACACTGTGAAATAAAAGCTTTAGAAGTGACAAAGACTTGTGCAGCCTGATCTAACTTAAAAATCTACCTTGATAATCTCCAGAGGTGCTTTCCAAACTAAAATATTCTGTGATAGATTACTGAAGGGGTTAGGGGCCTGGTACCAACCAATGTATCCACATGGGAAAACTGCAAATGTTGACTTCTTTGGACAAACAGAAAAGCAGCTTTATGGCCGAGTGAGGGAATCAAGCAACATTCCATGTTGTTAAAATATCCCATCAGATAAAGTGACTGTTTCTTGTCTGATAATTCAAGCACACAATCTATTTTTTGTCAGACAGTATCTGACTGTTTCAAAGGAAAAGAAAAAGCACTCAAAGGCAAAGGAAAGGTCTCAGCACTGGCACAAGTGTGATACACAGCAAAGGGCACTTCTCAGTTCAGAGCAGATCTGAGGGGTGGATTAATTGTCTTCCCACCCTTTCCTCCAGAAGAGCCACCATGAGTGAGCCCACAGGAACTACTTCGTGCTCTGAAGAAAGGTTCATTTGCTACATCAGATCTGCAGTTCTCAACACAGCCATTTGTATCTGTACCCACACGGATCTGGCTCCAGACTTCCCCAACTCAGCCCAAGCTGTAAGATGAGTTAGAGAGAGTACAGAGGCAAACCTAGGCTGTGCCTCCTGATCTGGTCTTTAGATGTCCTGGTCTCCACACATCAGGCTCAGAGCAGGTAAGCTGCTCACTAGTGTAAGGGGGTGGGATTAGAAAAATTCACTTTTTTATACTTCACATTTACTCAGGTATAACTTCCATCATTTGACTAAAATAAGAGTGGGCTATTACATAAATAAAACATTATTTTTACATGTGTCTCAGACATTTATAATGTACCTGGGAGATAAGCTCATTGCTGATTATTTTAAGTATGACTATAAAACACAAAGTGAATAATTTCTGGCTATGAACTAGAGCTGGCCAGACTAGTTTTTGCAGACAATATATGTTATTTGTTTGCTTATTCATCAATTTTAAGTTATATCTGAATACTGAATTTTTTTTACGTAAATGTTTGTGGTAACTCACTTATAAAACTCTATTCCTGACTGAAAAATGCTTTCATGTTCTGTATTAAATTTTGCCACAAGAGGATTGCTACAAAGCTGGCAAAACCCCATAGGAATGAACTCAGACTCTCTATGTGCGACAAGTTTCTTCTGCTGTTGGTGACCTTGTGACTGCTCTCATGTACAACCTGATGTCAAATTTCTGCTGGGTAGTGAATGAGGAAATCTAACTCAGAACCAGGCTTTCAGATACATCCACAACCTAATGGCTTTTCTTAGTGAGGATATTGTAATTCTACAGCTCACACTGCAGGACAGGTCTTCTAGGAAACTTCCTTCTTACAGTGAAACGATGCCAAAGTTCCCTGACAGTTTGGAATGTCCCTCTTATTTTCAAACCAGCACAAACTAACAGTAGCAAATAAGAGTGGAGGGACTGCATCAGAGAGATGCAGTAATTTTTTAACCTCTTGGGCATGCAGGGAAGCATACTGGCGCCAGCATCCCCAGGGCTGGATCTCCCAGCATGTCTAGAGGATGAGATACCAGTCCTCACCATCTCTTCCAGTGCCTGCTGGAAGCGGGTGGTTTGCATGGCATAACTCTCCCTCTTTCCCTGCAAAATGACCCTCTGCACAGGAGAGGGCGCTTCTATTTGCAGCAGGGATGCCGCACGGCCTCATGATTCAAAGTGACAAGAATGTGAAGCACAAAAAGAGAAACGGTATCCCAAAACCCTGGTACTAGGTGTTAGTAGCTGCCATCATGAGCTGTTGGTAAGAAAGGGTAGAGCTCTGAATTCATTATGTGAAATCTGTAATTCAGATAACTTACAACTTATAGGACTTTACTCTCTTAAGCCATCCTGTAAGAAATGCTCAGAGGCAAGGATGCAAAAACCAGCCTTTCAGACAGAAAGTCTGCTGAGGAGATATGAAAAGACATGTGGTAAAAATTTTACAAAACATCACATGAATATTGTCTACAAGAGCAACCCCTCACTGCATCATGAAATGATCCATCCTGTTTGGTAGTCTCTGTCGGTGACAGGGCCTGTGCATTTCAGCCCATGATCACAGAGCATCCCTCTATGTTCAAAGGTCTGTCTTGAAATACTTTCTTAAGGGCAATGAAGAATCAAAGAGAAGAGAGATACTGTGGGAAAAGGGTGCTGTATGATATGCAAAGTCCTGAAAAACCTTGTAAACCTTAAGTCACAGATTTTCTGAACAAATATGCAAATACCGATTCAGAAAGCTACTTAGAAATGCAGCAGCCTGTATCACAGTTCCCCATCTGTAAAATGTGACATTTCTTCCCTTGAGCATTGTCTGGCTCCTCGGTTTAAAATACAAGCCCTTGCAGGAGATACTAGAAAGCACGAGCAGGTGTGTCTACGCATATTCAGAGCTTATTGCAATGGAGCAGTGAACAGCGTGAAGGCGAATATGAGGTATTAAAGTACAAATTCTAATTAGTCAGCACTTTCAGGGTCAGATTCAAAGTACTTTATTTGCTTCTATTTATGCTGGGGGGGTCAGAAAAAAAATAAAAATGCAGACTTTCATTTTAACTTTGTGTCTCCTGGTAACATGGGCATTAGACCCTTGGGGATTTTGCTGGGATTTTCCTCACTGTGATATTCTGGTGTTTGGAGGTATCTTGCTGTTTTCAAAAGAAAAGAGTAATACTGATCTGCAGAGTTGATTTCCAGACTGGAAAACTCAGGGCCAAGCACTCACAAGGCTCATATCACCTGTCTGGGTACAGGACTGAAGACATCAGCAGCACTGCTGTACACAGGAGGCCACCACCAACAATCTCTACAATCCCCAGTTCTTGAAGAGCTATCCATGTGGACTCTGTCTCTCAAGCTCTTCCCTTCCTGACACTACTTTCATGAGTTGGGAAGCACTTTCTTAGCTCCAGTTTTATGGGATGAGTCTCTGACAGTGTGAGTCTGATACACTTGAGACAACAGCACTATTACTTATCAGTTTGATTAACTGGGGGCAGGGAAGTGTTGCCGTTCTTAAATACAGTCAAGAAGACAAGGTTCACACTACTCACTACAGGTAGTTTTTATTCTTGTATGTTTGACATTTATAGGTGATGAGGCAATGTGTTTGATACAGGACATTGGAGGAAGTATAAAAAATCCTATTATTTTCCGTTTAGCTGCATGTATGGTTTCTAACTTTCTCTAATTCTTTTGTTCAAATCCTTCCTAAAATGAGGCTCTCAGTGGAATAGTGCACTGCTGCATCACTGGCAGGTACAGCTGTGTCCCAAAGGGGACATATTCGCAAGTTTCACACTAAACTCAGGACTGGATGGAGTGATATGGAAAAGGGAAGAAAAATGTACATTAAACAGCAAGGGAACTCGGGAGCATCACCAACTTCTTATTGTCTTGATTAGTGGGAATGGCCCACCAGCAAAAGTCAGGAGATTCTAGACAGGCCAAGAACAAATCTGAAGTTTCATCAGAAACAAGAAGAGAACAAATAAGGATGTTCCTCTGTACACAGTGGTGTGAAGCAGATACAGGCAGACTGTAAAGTCAGAAAGGTTTGATGGGAAACTAAAGGTCAGAGGGCCACTTCAGTTTACACAAAATCAGAATTCAAAGATGCATGTGGTTTTATAACTGCAGGGGGCTTTCCCTAATGAGAGGCTGAGTGGACCCTTCTCGCTTCGTTAAAGGATGAGTCATTGCCTTTTCTGACCAGAAATATTCCCCTCTCATGAGAGGGGAGAAGCTGGAAATTATACTAAATATTTCTCTTTTTGTCTTCCTAGAATTCATTTTCAGATACTAGAACAAGTTCTTAGTCAAATTCCAAGATAAGAAATAACACTACAAGAAATCCCAGAAAATATTTTTTTCTACCTCTGGAGATACTGAAACCCATTCCAAATGAATCAATGTGAAATTAAACCAAAACCTATGAAAATAGCCATCCTCCTCCTCCCTTAAGGCTGTGGAAAACTAAATGTGAATCTTAACTTTTTCTGCTAGACCACAGTTTCAGATCATAATGACTCCAACCCCTCAGATTTTGGAGAATCTGGGGAGTTTTTCATTTAGAAATGTAGCTTGGGCATAATCTTCCATGATGTAGGGCAATATTAATATATAATCCTGACTTTTCCATCCTTCAGTATGATATCTAGTTAAATAGCAGGAAGAAAAGCTTTTGTGAAAGCAACATAGCATTGAAATATTCAACCTATCGGTCAACTATGAGTTGTGTCTCTACTGCCTCTATTCTGAACCACGCAGAATTTTCATCTCAGAAATAACACTGAGAGGTTAATTCACCCTTTTCTATACTTCCAATTTTGTTTAGGATAAATGTGTGTTTTCCAGTGTAATTCAAGCTCTGACCACTTTTAAGTCAGAGGACAATGTTTTTCCAGTAGTTTAATGTAGTCACAAGAGGGCACCAGACTCTACCCTATTTCTCCTGCTGGGCATGGTGGTCTTCACAGTGGAAGAAAAAAACATTAATACCTCTTTTATCTCTGGAGTTCATGTCCTGTAAAATTTGTAAGACTTTGTGCTGCTTTTAGGTAGAACAGTCTGTACAGAGGAGAGTGCTTATCCTCAGCATACAAATTGCTGTTGAGCCAGACACAAGATCAGGCTATAGTATTTATCCAAATATGGCAGAAACACACAACCTCTTTCAAAGGATGGTTACAACAGGATGAGAAACAAGGAAAGAAAGAAAAAAAAAAAAAAAAAACACACCAAAAAAACACCACCAGAACTGAAAATAAACAGGGAAACCACGGGGAGAAAGAGAGAATTCTCTTGCATTAAAATAAAAAAAAAAAAGGAGGATGATGGAATTTGCCAGGATGTGTCCATGATTCTCTGGAGAGGATGTAAGTGGCAGGAGGCAGGCAGACCATCTAAGGCATTCAGCTGAGCCCCATGCAGTATCTAAACACGCAGCAAATTCTAAACAACTCTTTGATGAGCCCCACTTTGCCTCTCTGCCTCAGCAAACCACTCTCCACATCATCCTGCACTGCTGTTCACGGCACTCCTGCGACTTTATCCCAAGTCTGCTGGCATTTGGTGCGATTTGAAAGTAATGCCAATTAAAGACTTATTATTCCATTAATACGAGACATGTTGAAATGATTGCTGGGAAACCACTGGCTACTGGCAGACCACCAGGAGACAGGAGTTAACATTCCTTTACTACAAAAGTCAAAGCTGTCATTCCCAGTGAGGTGCAGGAGCAGAGCAGAGAGCAAGACCAGCTCACAGCCTGTTATCTCTGTTCATAGTCATGCTTCTAATCGGGTTAACCCTTTAAACAGACAAGGCACACAGGTGTTAGCAATCATTCTCCTAGGGGGAAAAAAATCACATTTTTAATATGCCTTTTCATGCTTTAGTTTACCTCACTTATCCTCACTTTTTGATACTCTTATTAAAGTGTAATTGTTTTGTTCCTTTACAGACTATGTAATTCTGCTAAGCCACCGGCAAATCAACATCAGCAATAATTTGTGGCTACAGTACATTTTCCTTTTAACCTATTGATTCATTGGACTCTCAAACGAAGTTTGGAAACAATCCAAATACTCCAAGAAGCCATCACAGCTGCCTTCTACTCTTCAAGGCTCACAGAGGGTCATTTTAATTTGCAGATAAAGCATTTGTTTCTATAACCAGAATATTTCCACTACTGATGCTTAATTTTATTCTCCTTATTATTTATGATGGGTCTAAAGAAAATCACATTTCTGGCTTGGAAAATGTAAAACAACTAATGCTGTCAACAGCTTGTTCCTGAAGTCTCAACCCCTTGCATTACTACTGCATATGAAACTCAGTGTTCTTATTTTTCTACTGTTCCCCTGTATATTTCATGGTCCAAATGCTTACCAACTTTAAGGCAAGCTTAAAAATAAATAACTGGACCACATATTCCTAAAAGTTTTCTTAGTTTTAACTGTGCTTTTGAATTATAACTCTCCAGTCTGCCGTGACTGCAGAAATTAGTTTCCCACTGATATTGTAATTTTCAAGGACACGGCTTCTAGGAACAGCACGGTGCCTCCTGAAAGGCTGGTTTCAAGAGCAAAACACTGTAATATCAAAAGATGCAGAATAGCAAAGGTGCAAGCTCAAATCTCGACTAAAAGATTTGAAAGCCACATTCTAATGTATGTTCAAAAATATATGAAAAAGGAATTATTCATTAACTTCTTCAGCCTGCAACCACTCCAGGCTATTTTGTTCTTACAGTATCTGCTGTTTCAAAGGAAGGTAGAGCTGATGGAGGAGAAAAGATCTTCACATGACCAGCACAAACACATTCATCAGAGACAGACTAGCTCCTGAGATGAAAATACTGTACTTAGCTGGGTGAAAAGAAAGGAATACCTTGTGTACTGACAGGCTGCACACGGTTTTTCAGCCTGTGGGTGCTATTTAATAGTAGATGCTTAGTTGCTATAGCAACTGTCATAGTCTCTGGTATTTATGCTCAGATACAGAACACATATTTTAAGCAGCACCAGATAGCATGGCATTAAAGTGTCCAAAATGTACCTTTAAAAAAAAAATCCCTATTAAGAAGTAGGTGTGTTCTTGTAGTTATTAAAAATCCTTTTTAAGGCAGCACTTTTGCAACAACAAAACAATCTTGTCCCTCACAAATGTAAACCTGAACTATCACAATGAGCTGCCTTAAAATAAAACCCCAAACAACATTCAGCACGTTAAAATCCATCTTTGCTGACTGCTGGTGCAACATTTGGAGACTTTTGTTATTTGGTCCAGTGCACGGTGCTTTGTCAGTAGAGGTTCCTATCATGGTTAACATGGTATCCTCTGGGCTTTGTTCCTCCCTGCCAATGTCCACTACAACACAGTTCTCACCTGCCATGGAGAACTCTGAATTAGTTGGCAATTTCAGATCTTGCTGAAAACATTGCTTTTTACTTTTCTTTTGTCACATCCTCCTGGCTGAAGAGGGTACAAATACCATAATGAGGGCACTCTTTCTTTCAGAGCCTTTCCACTGTAAGAGGATACTCATTGTCACTGACTTCAACCGTGAGGGCCTGTGAAGGGTCTTTAACTCCAACCAAATCACCTTAGCCAGGCAGGCTA
Source organism: Bombycilla garrulus (assembly GCA_013400315.1). Taxonomy (NCBI): domain Eukaryota; kingdom Metazoa; phylum Chordata; class Aves; order Passeriformes; family Bombycillidae; genus Bombycilla; species Bombycilla garrulus. The sequence goes on from VXBU01008198.1 coordinate 3,158,577, forward strand.
AGAGAGTTAGTGGACTACTGCAACCCTAACTGCTTCCCTGTGTCTTGTTTTCACTCTATTTCCTGCAATCAAAACATACTAATACCTCTTCTCAGCAGTTTATTATTGGTTCTGTAAAGCTAGTAGCTGGCTTGGATAAAAACAGCAGTGCTGCTTTTAGCTCACAGAGTATCCTACTCTGTACAAGTTCTTACAAAGAACTCATTTCTTGGCTCATGTCACTCCTAATCCCTATGGTCTCCTAGTAGATAGATCAGATACCCACAGCTATAAAACCTACGGCCTGAGGCTGGTGGCCTGAGGCAGACAGATTTCTGCCTGAGAACAGAATGCTTTGCCATTGTTGTGCTGACAGCCACACACCCCTCCCATCACCTGCTTACTACCCCTGTTCAGTTTTTCAAACCCCCAGCTGAGCCAACACTGCCATACTCAGACATGTATTAGCTGATGCGAGGATTAGCTGGGGTGATGAGTGCTCTGACTGTGCTATTCTCATTTTGTAAGCCACTAACATTTGATGCCAGCATCATTATCATCCAACATCAAGCTACAGTTAGCCCACAAATGTTCACTCACTTAACACAAACCTTTTGGTTTGTTTTACAGGCACTTGCCCACTGTTCTTTGTTTAACCCCTCCTACAGGCAGGAGTAACATCCACACTCAGAGCAGTGAAGAAGAAGCTTACCCTCACTGAAGGCTGAGCAGAACTTCCAGCCACCTTTGGTGATCCATGCATTAACACACTGCAAAGACACAAACCACTTTCTCCTACATTCAGTGCACTGTGACTGCGGACTGCATGCAGTGAAGTTGTATCCTGTACCTGGCTTATGGGGCCCAGCTGAGCTGCTACTACAGGCTTGTTTCTTGAGGAACAGCCACATTTAATTACTTCTTAGCTGTTTTTCCATCTGCCTCTGGATTTTTTAGGGGAGCTCTGCTGCAGGAATGTGCTTGTCTGCAGAAGCACTCAGGACTGATTCATAATGCTGCCTATCTCAGAAGTAATCAGAATTTGCCAGGTTGGGCTTAAAGGAAGGGCCTCCTGCCCTACTCTAGAGCCAAATTAAAAAGACAAACATATCTTAAATGCTTTAATCAAACAGTAATTATGAGAGAAACAATACAGACTCAGAACAAGTCCGAGTTGTCTTTAGCAGGCAGAGGCAAGCAAGCTCTGTCCCCGTTCTGAACCAGTGGGATCACAGCCAAAAAACTCTTCCAAACCACAGGCAGTTGTGCTGGTAATGCACAGAGCTTGAGCTAACACACCTTGTCTCTCAGAAAGAGTCGCTAGCCAGAGCACAGCACTGCACTGGCGACAGCTCACAGCTTCCAGTTCAGGACTGAGTCATGTCTGGTTTTGTTGGGTTTGGGGTTTTTTTTGTCTTTTAAAAGGATAGTTTCAGCCCTGCTCCTGGACACCGCGTTTCTGTTAATTTCTGCGGTTTTATAAACATTATCCAGCTCTAAACAGCCTTCCCGTCACAGGCGATATGCGAAAGTCTGGCCAGCTCAGCAGGGGCTGAGCAGCTTTGAGAAAGGAGCAGCAAAGCTCCCGAGGCATCAAGCACAGCCCAGCACAGGCTTGCTCCAGACGGGAAGAAGGGGGCTGGGCGGGAGGGAGCAGTGGCTGCTTTCCAGCGCTCATGGCACGCAGGTCACACCAGCCGGTACCAGCCACGGCCGGAGGAAGGGGCAGGCCGGGCTGCCGGCGGAGCAGGCGGGCTGGCGATGGGGAGAGCCGGAGCTGGCTGCCGGCACGGCTCCCGCAGCCGCGGCTGCTCCGCTCGGGGAGGCGGCACGGTGGGAGCACAGCAGCTCTCGGGAACTGAAGCCAAACCCGTCCTTCCATCGAGCACGAGGCGTCCGCTGCTCGGCCAAGGGACGGGAGCTCGGGGCAGCAGCTCCGCTCGGGCCGGCCCTCTCGCTCTGAGGCTGCGGCTGCAGCTCAGATCACTCCCTCCATGTGCTAAGGATGGATCTACACCTCGGACCTGCTTGGAAAGGTCGAGGCAACGCCTGCTCCTGTAAAACCAGCCCTGGTGTCTCCTGTTTCAGACAAAGAGAACATCCCATTCATATTTTATACAGGCTGCCAGTGCTTTTAAATCCCTTCAGAATTTCCACTGGCTCTGGAGAGTGTCAGTGGTGACCCGGCTTCCCAGGAGAGACCTGCTGAGCTGATTTGCACCATTTTCCCTGTCACCCATGTTATTCATTTCCTCAGCAGGCAGGCTGCTTTGCAGTCTCACTAGGTGCAATGCCTCCCAATTGTCTAGAAGCTTTGGGTCTATGCTCTGAATTACCTTTTGATTTAAAGCTCTCTTGACGATCCTGGTCAGTGATTCCCTTACTTTTTTCCTTTTCTTTGTACGCAATTAGTTTCTTCATTTCCATTTCCCCTGTCAGGTGGTTTTGCAGACATCTCTTTCCAGCTCTCTAGTAAATATTTCAGGCTGGGTTGTTTTGCAAAGATTTGTCCAGATTTTTCCATTTTGACTTTTCAAGTTTTGTTTCTCACACATGTGAGATGTGAGAGCTGTTTTCTGCTGAGAATAATCAAATGAGGAGACATCGCTAGTTTCTCAGATTTTTAACGAAGATGGAGAATCTTTCACAATTTTTCTTTCACTGGTTTAGTCAAAACCACAGAAGATGTAGTTATTAAGCTGAAAGACATCCTCACTGGAGAGGTTATTGGGGAAATAAAAACACAAACAAAAATGTCGTGATCCTCTCGCTGTAGCTACACAGGAAAAAAAATAAAGAAAAAGGATAAGGAGAGGGGACGTAAGTACCTTACTCTATATAGATGATGTTATCACTAGAAAGAGCAATGCAAATGAACTCTCCGAGCTGTGATCCTTCAGGGAACAGCCCCCACACTGCCTCGAAAGGGGCCTCCACGGAGGCTCAAAGGTTCTTGCAGGATTTGTTGTGGGAATACCTATTTGAATTCCTGCTGAGCTGGGGCTGCCGGGGGGCGTGGGAGGAGGGTCAGGCCCTGCAGCCGCCAGCTGCGGGAGGCGGTGGCCTGCGGGAGCAGCCCAGCAGAGCCGGGATCTCTCCAGAAATATGCTGAGTGTCTGGAGTGATGGCTCCTGGAGTGACTAAGGCATCACTGTGACGAACCAGGGACTGCTTTAGGAAAGACTGTGCCCAACGGGAATGTACTTTTTCCAGATATTTTTCACACTGATCATCTTTCGTTCACAAGCAATTTAGAGATTACCAGGATTACATCTTGGTTGACTGCATGTTGGGGATTACACTATTTACTTATAAAATATTAGAAATTAATTGTCTAGGGTTAAGTTTCATTGTAACTTGGTGACAGTTTAGTATGGGTGGGTCCTGCTCAAAGCTTGGTGTCATGGAACTTTAAATGAACTTTGTAAGCATCCACAGCCAAGCAGGGGAGTAAACAGAGAAAGACTAAAAGAAACTGACTCTGGGTCAGAACCTAAGGTCCAAATTCTTCCTTAACACTGCAGAACTTCGGAGGTGACACAATTCACAGCTGAGTACCTGAACAAAGTCTTTGCACGATGTGGATGGCAGGAAATCTGGCATACAAATGTGTTTGAGGTTTGTGTTGGGGTGGCTGGTATGGAGTATTAAGCTCTGAAAGCAGTTGTGCAATTCAGCGTTTCTTGTGTGAGTCATGGGACAGCTTAAAGGACACCAGATACCAATATGGGGGCTGTGGATTGTTCCTGATGAGTCAGGAGAGTTTGACCAGAGAGCACAAGCTGTAGAGGCTCTTCTACCAGTGCATCAGGAGGACTGTGACAGGGAGAAAGATGACTTGGATTACTTTGTGTGATGTGTTCAGCCTTGGCTGAGGTCGCATTCTGACATCTGAGAACATGGAGTGATTCTGGGCTTGTAGCTGATTGTGGTACAGACCTAGAAACACAGTTTCACCATAATCCACCGACAGCTGTAAATGCCTCTTATGAAGCAGACAGTCATCATCTTTCCCAGTCACTGTGTTCCAGAGGGCCTGTCCTGCCATGCTGATTCATTTGAATGCAAAGGCTATGCCTTTTTTATTGTGGTAAAATAAAACAAAAGGAGACATCTTTCTTGAGTGTACAGAATCCAACATAAGGCTCTCCAGCTTGAAGTGAGTGCAATATAAAGTTGTGAAGGAGGTTTTAAAGGCCTATCATGGGAAAACCACCCTGGAGAATTGTGTGTTACAACGTGAAAACAGAGGCATAACAGTGGAGACGTCAGGCAAGCTATTAATGAAAAACTCAGATCTGCATGACGCCAAGGGTGTTGGTGTGGAAATATATCCAGGTAGTGCATGCACTCTGTTGAGCAATGTTATGTACTGCTGCAAGGAGGGAATACTTACAGACTTCTTAGACGAATATTATGACATTCCCAAAGTAACCATGGTCAATAATGTGAGCCATAATAATAAAGTATATGGTGTGGTCCTGCTCAGATCAGTGATGGTCTCTGACATAAAGGATGCTTCAGCAGCCAGAACAAAAGGGAACACACAGCCCACCCAGTTGGGGGATGGCCAGCCTGTGTAGAGGCTTCAGGGATAAACAATTACCTGAGTGTACAGCTTCATAAGAGGTGACATTTCTGAGCAAACGGAGGGCAACTATGAAATTACAAATAATTTGGGGCTACTTCTACAAAGAGGAACCAGATGAAGTGACAAGAGACAACTGAATAAACTGCTTTATCCTAAAAGCAGATCTTGTTTTGCCATGGAAATGTTATTTATTTTCTCCTGCTTTACTGGATGACGCTACAGCTCTGCTGTTTCCCAGCCTTTCCTACAGAACCTCAGCCGCAAGCCTGGCCGATCATCCAGCTCCTGCTGCCTACCCCACCCTTTCTCCATTTCCTTCCCCTCCTCGTCCCGCCGCGCCCTGGGGGCGGGAGGCAGCAGCTGCCCCCTCTGCGGCTCTCCGGCAGCCTGGGCCAGCCACCCCTCCTTCCCCCGGGCTGCTCCGGAGCAGCCGGCACGTAGCTGCTCGGCCGGGAGAGCGACCGAGAGACGCTGGGGCGGCCTAAGTGGTTGCAGATGTGCAGCTGCATCGGGCTGGGGTCACAGCGGCGAGCAAGGTTTGGGGAGGGGGTTTCACTCAGCAGGGCGGTGGCAGCTTCAGGACAGGATGAGTTCGGTTGGAAAAGACTTCTGAGAACATCGAGTTCAACCTGTCACCAAACAGGACCTTGTCAATTAAACCATAGCACTGAGTGCCATGTCCAGTCTTCCTCCAGCACCTCCAGGGACGGTGACTCCACCACCTCCCTGGGCAGCTCATTCCAGTGCCTTATCACCTTTTCTGTGAGGAAATTCTTCCTAAAGTCCAGCCTAAACTCCCTACAGCATCGCTTAAGGCTATGTTCTCTCCTGCTCTGTCACTCGTTCCCTGGGAGCAGAGCCCGATCTGGCTGCACCCTCCTGTCACGGAGTTGTAGAGAGCAGCAAGGTCTCCCCGAGCCTCCTCTTCTTCAGGCTAAACACCCATAAGCTGCCTCAGCTGTTTCTCATAAAACTTCTGCTCCAGACCCTTCAGCATCTCTGTTCCCTTCTCCGAACACACTCCATCACCTCAATATTCTTCCTGAATTAAGTGACACAGAACTGGGCACAGCACTCGAGGTGCGGCCTCACCAGTGCCCAGGACAGGGGGATGCTCACCTCCCCGATCCTGCTAGCCATACTATTCCTGACAGAGGCCAGAATGCCACTGGCCTTCCTGCCCACCTGGGCACCCACTGCTGACTCGTGTTCAGACAGCGGCTCCCTGCGGGGTGAGACATCACCCCCAGCACGCGGGTTCCTGGCTCGGACAGCGAGACCCGGGGCTGGGCGGCCGGGCTCGAACAGGAAATGCCACAGGCCTTGCTAATGCAGGGCTGAAGCCTCCCGTCCCCCCGCGGGGCGTAGCTCCGTGGCTCCCCAGCCCTGAGGGAAGCGGCGCCTGACGGCGGGGAGCGCCTGGGCCGGGGCGGCCAACACTCCCTCTCCCCTCCCCCCGCCCCGGCTCCCCGCAGGCTGCAGTGCGGCCAGGTCTGAACCTGTTCCCGCCGGAGCCCGTGGCCGGGAGCCCAGACACGCCGCGGGGCCTTGGCTGCGATTTGAAATCGGAGCGGCCCCGCCTCGCTCACGCCCCGGCCTCCCTCAGCCTCTCACGGCCGAGGGGAAGGGCCCGGCTGCCATGGCAACCCTACCGCCTTCGGAGGCGGAGCCTAGGGGGCGGGACAGGCGGGCGTTTAAGCCAATCGCAGCGGCGAGTGGCTCCTGCAGGGCCTGGCGGCAGCCAATAGCAGCCAGCGCCGCTCCCTGGTGGGCGCGGTCTCCGGGGAAGGCCCGNGAGGACCCGCCGGGGGCGCGGAGGGGGCCGGGGCGGGCGGGACACGGGGCCCGTTCTGCACTTCTCCTCCGCTCGGTCCTTTCCGCAGCCGCGCTGCCTCATCGTCCGCGCCTCCCCCGGGCACTCCGCTGCCCTCCCACCATCGGGGAGCTCCCCCTCGCTCCCCGCCCCGGTCCCGCCTCTCTCCCCAGCTCTGCGGACTCCCCCCGCTCAGCACTCCCGGCCCCCGCCTGCGTTTCCATGAGCTCCCGCCCCAGCTGCCCAGCTTGCCCTTCCCCGGGTGCTGAAACCCCTTCCCAAAACTGTCGAGTGCCGGAGAGGTGCCTGCCAGCCTCCTACGGCCCGGGGGTGGGCAGACCCCAGTGCTTTCTAGGGGCCTTTGTTCCAGTCCGAATAGCGATGTTTCTGGGCTTAGCAGCCCTCTGCTGTGTCTGCATCCCACCTTACACCTCGACACCACCATATGGGCACACGTGCATGGCTAAAGAGGAGGAGTAGCTCTCTTTCTGTCTTTTTCTCCACTATTGCACAGAGTTTTGGTTTCTTCCCACGGTTCTTAGAAAAGCCAGTGTTGGAGTGGAGAGGATTAGAGTGGTAGAGGGGAGATAGGGCCCCTTCTTGCCTTCCCGTTTTAACCATCATCACTGTACTTAGCTGTACAAAAAGCAGCACTGTGCTTCACTGAACCTCCAGCGCTGGCCTAGGTAGGTCTTGTCTGCTTTCTTCTTAAAGATAAGCCCTGCTGAAATTCCCTGTCTTCTCTGTTACCCCAAATCATGGGAAACAAGTTTTTCCTTAGGTACTTAACTATATCTTTGGTAGCATATCAGTATGAGTCTGAATTGAGTGTGAACCTGGAGTTCTGAAGTTGATGCTCTAATAAGAATTGGATCAAATTTCAAGCACCTTATTTGTAAGACTGGGAATTTGTCAATCCTAAAAGCAAAAGTTGTAATTAATTACATAATACTGTGCTATTATTTAAAGACAAAGCAAAACAGCAAACCCCACAAAATTCCTTTTTCCCAATGCACTATGCTGCAGCTAGCTGTTGTCTCCTTGACAGCTTTTTTCTTTTTTGCATAGCTGTTTCAAACAGCAGTTTAGTTGAACACACAGAGTTTGGGCTCATGACACTGGGGTAACAGAGGAGGAAAGGAGATGATTTAGCTCATCCAGATACTGCCTCTTGGATGGAGAAAGGTGCTGCTTGAAATTATCAGGGGATCTTGAACACCTTNAGCGGGCGGTGAGGCGGGAGCGGAGCGGGGGTTCGTGCGCGGGCGTGCGCCGGCGACAGCAGCGGCAAGGCGGTGAGTACGGAGGGCTGGGTCGGGATGGGCTGGGTCGGATCCGCGGGAAGCCGGTGCCGGCGGAACCCGTGGAGNCCGAATAGCGATGTTTCTGGGCTTAGCAGCCCTCTGCTGTGTCTGCATCCCACCTTACACCTCGACACCACCATATGGGCACACGTGCATGGCTAAAGAGGAGGAGTAGCTCTCTTTCTGTCTTTTTCTCCACTATTGCACAGAGTTTTGGTTTCTTCCCACGGTTCTTAGAAAAGCCAGTGTTGGAGTGGAGAGGATTAGAGTGGTAGAGGGGAGATAGGGCCCCTTCTTGCCTTCCCGTTTTAACCATCATCACTGTACTTAGCTGTACAAAAAGCAGCACTGTGCTTCACTGAACCTCCAGCGCTGGCCTAGGTAGGTCTTGTCTGCTTTCTTCTTAAAGATAAGCCCTGCTGAAATTCCCTGTCTTCTCTGTTACCCCAAATCATGGGAAACAAGTTTTTCCTTAGGTACTTAACTATATCTTTGGTAGCATATCACTATGAGTCTGAATTGAGTGTGAACCTGGAGTTCTGAAGTTGATGCTCTAATAAGAATTGGATCAAATTTCAAGCACCTTATTTGTAAGACTGGGAATTTGTCAATCCTAAAAGCAAAAGTTGTAATTAATTACATAATACTGTGCTATTATTTAAAGACAAAGCAAAACAGCAAACCCCACAAAATTCCTTTTTCCCAATGCACTATGCTGCAGCTAGCTGTTGTCTCCTTGACAGCTTTTTTCTTTTTTGCATAGCTGTTTCAAACAGCAGTTTAGTTGAACACACAGAGTTTGGGCTCATGACACTGGGGTAACAGAGGAGGAAAGGAGATGATTTAGCTCATCCAGATACTGCCTCTTGGATGGAGAAAGGTGCTGCTTGAAATTATCAGGGGATCTTGAACACCTTGACTCTGAAGCAGCAGCAGCAGTCTTGCTCTGATGTATCAAAAGGTTTTACACAATGGCTAATGCCTTTTTGAGTATGTTAATACATAAATCAATAGAAAAAGGTACTTAGATTTTAATTAATTAAGTCTCAAATTTAGCATTCTCTTGAGATGAGTTCTTACTGGAGATAATGCAGAGAATCTGCAGGAGTTCATTTTTCATTTGTGTGCAAGGTTTTGGTTGCATCTGATAATAGCTACAAAGTTGATAGGCTTTTAGTGAGAACATGGTTGCTGAGATACACATCTATGCCAGTTTATAAAACCCAAAGAAATGGCTGCTGTGATGGACATATTATTCAGGTTTATACTAACAGTGGTCCACACTGTTTGGTTTATTGCCCTAGGGAAGAACCTGGAATCACATGCAGCAGGTTTTACACATTATTATATTGCATGGGAAACCTTTGCTTGTGTAGTATGTAGATAGATTTCAGACTGGACTGGTCTGCCAGCATCCCCTGTCATTTACTTGCTGGATGTGATAATGGCTCTTTCACCAACAGCAGCCGTCCCCACTATTTTGGGAGGCAAACGGCCACAGCTTCTCCCTCTAAAATTGTCAGTTATATCAAAGAGCCTCAGAAAATATTTCCATTTTTTTTTCTCATGAGTGCACCATATTTACCTGTAGTTATTGGGGCGGGGGGAGAGGGTTTGGTGTGTTTTGTGTGTGGTTGGGTTTTTTCAAATTAGGTTTATGCTCTCGTCACCTATCCTCCAATAAAGTAGAAGTTTTGAGATTCAAACAGTTACCAGACACAAGCTCTCAAAGAGATCACTTTTCATTTATAGAATGCTTTGAAAGTGTACCTGGGGCAAAAAAACTTCTGAACTTTTATAGTGTCATAAAGTGTTTGCCAGAAATAAGAAATAGTTCATTGACTTGATATGGTGTCTGACTGAAGCTGGAGTTAGATACCTTAAGACACTGTATCTGAAGTTGCTGTGAGCTCAGTCCATAAAAGAAAATGAAACTATGAGTTGGTTGAAATACAGTTTCCGTGGCATAACATCATTCAGGTTGAATATTTGGGAGCAAGTCAAAAGATTTTGGCTTGAGAATGTTAAAGGTGGGGTTTTTTTTCCATTGTGGTATTTTAACCAGCAGCTCCTTGAGGAAAAACATGTTTTCTGCACTTCCACCCCCAAGTCCTTTGTCAGCCATCTTCTTCCCCACACATTTGAGAGCAAGCATCTTGAAAAATTGTTTATTGCTACACAAAACAGAAAATAAAAAGAGATGTCCGTGTGCATCCTCTTTATTTGTTCCTTTTCTAGGTATGCACTTCAGTTGCAGACACAGAACTGTCTTGTACTGCACAGACATGTCTAGAAAAGTATCTGAATTGTTTCCATAGTTTGTTATAAAAGTTTTTGTAGCCTGTCGGAATAGCATTCTTTCTAGTTTCAGTAGTTAAGGGAATTTTTGCATGTGATGGGAAGTTGTATTCGAGATATCAAAGCTTATTATGCTTTAAATGGGTTTTAAAACCTCAGCCTTTAGAGTTAAAGCAGTTTAATTACTGTCATTACTTTCGTTATTGTCATCTTACAAAGTAATTTTAGTCATAAAGTTTCTACGCTGGTAAAGGAAAATTCTCTCATGTTTTGCTATGTTACAGTTTTGTGTTTGTGCCACCTCATTTTCTCTAGAGGCTACAGAGATATACGTGGGTTTGTACAACAAAAGTGAAAACTGTAGTTTTGTAATAAAAGTAAGGAAGACTTGCTTTCATCACCTTTTGTTTGTGCTCACTTAATCTTTAATGCTTATATGAAAAATTTTTGTTTGCTCTTTAAATGGCAAAGGTGTAGGCATAAGGGAGAGGCTGGTCCAAAGGTCAGGGCAATAGCCTGGGACTTGGAATTAAACTAACATTTTCCTCCTGCTGCAGATTTTGGGGGTATCGTTGGCCAAATCCCATTTGTGCTCTAATTGTGCATTGGGTTTAATAGTACTGTGCTGTTTGTGGGGGTGATGCTCACTTCGTACAGGATAGAGACACTGAAGCAAAACTATTCTGCATCTCCTGTCCCTGCCTGACATCCTGCTTCCCTATGCTTGGCAGGTGGTGGTGTCACTTTTACTGTATGGACTCTTGCTCAGCAGCATGGGAGAAGAGGAGGGACTGCATCAGACACAATTCCTGGTATGTTACTTTTTGCTTCTTAAATGAAACTGTGACCTGGTACTCTGTGCAGTCACCAGAACAGCATGACAGAGATCTGGCTTTATGGTGTAAGATACTAATTGAAAGCAAGTTTTAGGAAAAAAATCCAGTGAATGCTGTGAAAGCTTTACCTTTAAGAATCAATAAATGTTTTTCCTCTGCTTCTAGGTGCCCAAGTGTGTGTGATGTATTGTGGTTTTCAAGTTTTCTCCTGTGTTCTGTTCCGTTGGTGTGTGTTAGAAGGCATATAAATGCCAAATTATAGATGTATGAAAACCCGGTTAACATTCAGTTGAAGTTTTAATTACTCTTCACAAGAATGTAAGTTGAAATAAAAGAAGCTTCAAACTCTGCACAGTGTTTAATTGATGATTCAATCATACATGATTTGCACACAGTCCAGAAGATGTTTCTAGAGGTTGTTTCACATGGGAGGGCAGGGTGTGTTCAGAAATTACTGTACATACATGTGTAGGAAAAATTAAATAGGATATCCTCTGATAGGAAGTTTACAGGAATGTCTAAAAATCTGGGAAAGGAACTACCAAGCAACAACATGTGTTGTATTTAATAGGAGTAATGCAAATATGTTTGGTTTCAGGATAAAATTTTAGAAGAAACATCCTAAGTATTTAATACATAGCTAATCCATAAATAGCTTTTAAGAAGTTATGAAAAAAAGACCAAGTTCATTCTGTATTGTAGTCTCTGCACATTATGATTTCTAAAGAGTTTTGTACTTTCAGTGGAAAAAAATCTTTTAAGAGTTGGCAAATCCCATAAAAGGTTGTTTCATGGATATATACAGCAATGTAACAAGTGTTGTACAGTGTCAGGCCAAGTGTTTATCTAGCTACTGTGCTATCCCCGGGTTTTCACAGTAGATAAGTACATACTGTATTTTGAAAGGAACAGTTTGTTGCCCTTTGGTAGATTTTTAGTGTCTCTGAAAAAGCTGAGAGAGAATTCCTTGAAAATATGTGGAATCTACCATAGCAACCAGAAAAGCAAGGCAGAGTTTAGGGCTTATCAAGAAAAATGGGAAATTATATCGAAAGACACTACAATAGTATTTTGGTTTTATCAGCTTTTAGTTGAAAAACTGTTTCGTTTGGGTCACTACCTTGAAAAACAATCCCCAAATAGTGGGCAAACAGGAATTCTAAGGACAGAAGACTTAAAAAGAAAATAAGGAAGAAGCATAAATGTAAAGATTAGGTACCAGCGTTCATTTGCAGCCCAATTTTTATACGACTAAAATTAAAAAAACAGTTACTTTGTATTCCAAGGGACCAGCTGCAATATTTTCATGGTGCACTGTTGTCAGAATTAGTGCAATTCAGAAGAAGAGCTGAGGCTTGTACTTGAGAAGCACCCCTTGGGGAATTCAGTGAGTGATTTTAGGTGTGAATACTGAAAAGCCTGCATGCACTCTGTATTTTTAGCTGGTGAACCTAACCTACGAATCCAGGAATTTTGCTATCTTACAGTCAACTGGGAAAGGAGTACAGAAGGCCATACAGAGTATGACTGTGACTGTCCTTACTGGACTTGCCCAGTTCTTACTGGAATTACGCAGTTCACTTACTCACTCCAGGAAGGGAACCGGAAGGACTGCTTTGGGCACCTCTGCTGAATGTCTCGAGTTACATTGAACAAATCTAGATATTACTCTCTTTGTAGCCAAAATAAGCTAATCTTTTCACATATGCTGCCCGTGGTTGGTTTTTTTTTTGTGTTACTCTGTTAGGCCTATTAATGTTCTGGAGGGGTCAAATCTTTTGAAGATGGTGTGCCAGGTTGTATTTTTATTTCCAAAATTAGAGGTTAAGCATGCCAGTAGAAACTCGGGAGGAGCGAGGAGAAAGTGCCTCTGCAGTAGGTGAAATACAGCCGGTGAGATGTTTGCTTCTGTGCGAGGCAGCGGCTCCTGACTTCCATCAAGTGTGGGGTTTAATGGCAGCCCGGAGCTGGGAGCCCCTGCCTCTCTCCAATGCCATGCCTTGTGGACCTGCTCACCCCTGGTTCCCGAATGGCGCCTTTGGGACCCGGTCCACATCTTCCTGACCCCTGTTGTACCACACTGGCCATTCCAGAACATGGTATGACAATTCTGATGTTTCTATCTTTAAAGAATTTGCTTTTTAATGAAGGATTAAAGTTCGCTGTTCTATTTTTTAGTACCTTGTTTTTTTCTCCTCCCTCTTGAGCTGTTTGTGTTGTACATGATTTTTTTTTTTATTTATTTGTTTGGTTTTTTTAACAGGACACAATGTTTGTGCGAGGATTAAAGAGAAAATGTTTTGATGGTGAAGAAGATATTGAAGGGACTCTGGCTGGTATTAAGGCTATTCCTTCCTACAATATCCAGCGGCAGTCACTTTTAGATATGTCCTTGGTTAAACTTCAGCTGTGTCACATGCTGGTGGAACCCAACCTTTGTCGCTCGGTCCTTATAGCCAACACGGTACGGCAGATCCAAGAGGAGATGACTCAGGACGGGACTTGGCAGATGATAAACACACAGAGTACAGGGCAGGCATCCCTGGATCGTCTTGTTTCAACAGATATCCTCTGTCGTTCCTCCAGGGATCAGGCTGAGGGAAAGCATGTTCCAGCCTATGGGACTTTCAATAAAGACTTTGAGAGTGACCAGGCACAAGATGGTTCAGAAACGATGTCAACAGCCTCTTCAGTGCAAGCACCAAGAAACCTGCAGAGCAATGTGTGGGAAATGGAGAATCCACAAGAAAATAAAGGAAACTTTCAAAAATCTTTAGATCAGATATTTGAGACACTGGAGAATAAAAGTCCTAATTCTGTTGAAGATCTGTTTTCAGAAGTTGACAATTCATATTATGATCTCGATACTATGTTAACTGGCATGATGAGCAACACAAAAATGGGACACTGTGATAGTCTTGAAACATTTTCTTCTCCAACAAATACAGCTTCTAACTCTAATTGCAAATCTGATCTTAATGACCTTGATCATATTGTGGAAATCCTTGTTGAATCCTGAACCTCGCTGTGTAGGAGGTAGAGATCTGTCAATGGAAAGAAAAGACTTGGGAAAGCAATTTCCACAGTTTGTTCTATCAAATCTGCACGAGTATTTTACAATTATCTATATATTATATAGATACATATATTAAGAAGCACTTCATATTGCAAAATAGTGTTAACTCTTAAAGTTAACCTGCAACTTGTAGTGTAATAATCTGATTTATCATCCACTGAACTGTAAGTACATATGGTAAATGCTTCTACATTGGGGGTCCAAGGCTCTTGAAATTGGGTTCCTTTTACCAATTTATTTTTGCCTTTGATGGAGGATATCCTCAGGGAGAGGGATTCTCCTATCTTCTTACACTTCTCCCTTAAAAATGGTAATAAACAGAGAGAGAAGTTGGATAACTGGTTTCCTATTTTCCTCCGGTTTCCACTTTGTTACACGACAAAATTCTTACTGTACTTGCTGCTTCTTGTTTTAAGTCGCTACATGGCTCTTAAAGAGCAGTATGCAATAGTTCTTGTTATCCTTGCTAGCTTCTTCTGGGTTTTGCTACAATTTTTACTTCAAAAATAGTTTTAAAGTGTTTATTGGTGTTTAGATTTTTCCAGGTATTTTCCTAAAATATATTTTTTACTACAGATGTTATGTCAGCTGCTAACTTAGTAACTTTTGATCATATCTGCAGTTGATGTATTTTTTGCAAGATTTTCAAAAAGGGATGTTTTTTTACCATGAGCTACCCAATGTAGTTCAGTAAAGTGTATGTAAATGTAAATATACAATTTTATACTTTGCATTAAAATGTAAGAGCTGTTTTCATGTTTCTGTTTTATATAGTAGTACTTTACTAAATTGAGAATTGTACATTTATGCTTTTCATACCCCACACACTTGAGTATCATTATAGGAAGAGCTTTGATCTCGCTAGACACAATTAGATTTAATTCATTTCAGACCATACTTTTTGTTAACTACAAGCCTAAATGATGTAGGTTTTTATTTATGTGTATTTATATGTAAATGTCATCAAGTGAATTGTTTATCATTGAAGTCTACCATCAAATATTTGTTTATGTGGGATAACTATCTTGCACTAATTACTACAAAAAGTGTTATTAGCGGCCTTTAAGTCTCACTGGTTGGTATGTCACGATATCTTGTCATAATTAATATGCTCCATTCTTACCAAGGGTTTCTTCTTGGCTTTTTTTAATAACAAAAAATATAATACAACATGGGATGGTGGTCTTTTCTTCCAGCACATTCGGTTTGGAATGTATACAACTCAGCTTCTTCCTAGGAGACTTTTTTGGGGGAAAGGGATAATTTGAATATAGCCTATAATTTTATTATAAAATAACAAATGTTTAACATCAGAAGCTGCTACTGGGGAAAAGTCCCAACCTAGCAGGAAGTAGGGAAGGTCGAAAATATGGATTGGCTTCTGGGATATGTTGGCCATGGCTGTGCCAGGGGAAGATATCTGTCAGTAACGTGGTTGTTTTCTGTAGATGTGAGTCAAGCAAGTTGCTGAACAAGAAAAGAGAAAGTTGCTCTGTGTGACAGGCTCTGCTTTCCCATGAGTGACCTTACCTACAAGGCAGATTCTCAAACCTGCAAAGTGGATTGGAGGTGGGGGTGCCAAAGGGGTGTTAAGAACATTTGAGTATCACTTCAGGAATAAGACCACTGAGTTTATGTGCTTTAGAATCAACTGCTTTGAAGAAAGATCATCTCATTTAGCTAAATTTTGCAAACTCAACAGTTGAATGCGTATTGGCTCCATCTTCTGAAACCATGCACTTGGTGTGAGTCTTCAGTGAACTGGAAGATGTTTCCTTGTATTAAATTTGGCATAAGATAACTTGTAGTTGCTGTAGTTAAACTTTGCTTTCTCACTTAAACTTTGATTAATAACTTCATGTTAAAGGATGAAATAGCATATAGGCACTTGCAAGTTCAGCCTGTAGGATACAGCTGGACCAAAGAAAAGCCCATGCTACATGTCTTAACTGAGAGATCATTCATAGGTACTGCAGTAATAAATGCTGATTCAGGAGGATCCAAATACAGATTAAAACTGTCATATCTCTCAGTGAAATAAAGCTGGCTTATTTGGTAGAGTTTGTTGTATTCCTTCAAAAATCGTAAATCTGCAGATAATTTTTCTTGATGCTTTTCTGTGTATGAACCACTGAACTGGACAACAGATGCCTTAGGGTAAAACAGGAAGCCAGGCAGTTTCAGTTTTATAAAGGGAACGTCAGCATTGATTGGAATAACTAAATATCTTCTGTTCCTCTGGGAAACTTTTCCAAAACTGCTCTGAACTCTGTTGAAAACCCACAGGTTTGAGCAATTGTGAGTGTTCCCCTCTGCCTCAACACCCTCCATTTTCATTAAATGAGCAATTTCATGTTAAGAAATTTTAATTTGAGAAATTACAATTTAAAAATGTTCTTCCCCGCCTCCTCTTAGTGTGCATCAGTTGGGTTGTTACAGATAGGAATCAGTATAACTTGTTCTTAACTGTTGCACTCTGTATGTCAAATGCATCTGTGTATTTATAACTCCATACTTTATTACTGTACAAAGTATCTGGCTGGGTGCATTCCTTTACTGAGGAAGCTGTGCCTAGTTAAAAAAAATTTATAGACACTACTTGGCATAACAGGAAAGGTGTTAGGTAAGTAGGCATTTGTGGAGTTAAGCATTTAAGCAGAAATATATAGCCTATTTTATTACATTCTTAAAACTTATGCCAAATCTTATGTGCTCTTACAAGCCTGATATCTTGGCTCAGCAGGTATAAGAATTGGTACTGCTGAAACTTGCACAGTCACCATGCAGTGCAGAAGGGATGGGTGCCTACAACTGGTCTGACTTTGCAGAGACCAGTCTGTAAAATCAGCTTCTCTGCCGAATGCTTTAATAATGTGTCTCAGTCTAATTCAGCTTCTCATGCTTTGCTTCTCCTGAGAGAAAAAAAGGAAAAAAAAAAAAAGGGGAAAAAAAAAAAGAAGAGGAAGAAAGGAATAATAAAAAGAAGCTTTATTTTCTAACTGCCATTCTCATTTTTTTAGTTAGCTATTACTACAAATGGTGAGAGATGACACTTGTTGGTGGGGATTTTCTTAATTTCTACATGTAAATAGGAAATTAAAAAAAAACCCCACAACTTAGCTTCTTAAATTAGGAAATTTTGCTGCCACTCCTAGCAGCCTTTTTTCTCTTGTGCTGCTAGGGAAGAGTCACGGAGCTTGCATGGCATCAGTGCTGTGTGTCAGACAAGGCTGTGGCTCTGCTGATGACACCGGGCTGTAGACTCACACAAAAAGCACTGTCAAGCACATAGCTAATATC
This sequence comes from Bombycilla garrulus, assembly GCA_013400315.1. NCBI lineage: Eukaryota > Metazoa > Chordata > Aves > Passeriformes > Bombycillidae > Bombycilla > Bombycilla garrulus. Next base: position 3,175,774 of record VXBU01008198.1, read on the forward strand.
CAATCTGCTTCCTTTGCAGGTAGCACTGAGTATCTGTCCCCTCCTTTTGTGCCCATGATTTTATTTCTCCTTTTCCCTTGCCAGAAGATCAGAGCTCGGGCATTCTGCAAAGGCAAGAAGTGCAAGGATCCAGGCTTGTCTGCTTAGGGCTTCTCTGTTCATGTGGTGTTTGTTGGTTTCTTTAACCCACTCTCTCTGCTGCAGCTCTGAGAGTTTGCCTAGCAAAAGACATCACCTGTCTCTGTGACTGTAGCTATATTTGCCTAAAGGACACAAATTTGGCCAATGAAGAGAGAATCAGGTCTTTGAATAAAAAAAGCACCTTTCCTGACCAGACTGCCTTGGAGGCGAAGCAGTGAAAGGTTTCAGCCTGGAGCAGGTTAGGGATTCCCACGTGAGCTGAGCCTTCACACTCACCAGGAATTACTTGTTCTTAAAGCTGTCCTTGGACTTTTTTTGAAGTCTCGGGTATGTCTGGGCTTCTTTAGTAAGCATTTTAAAAGGCATTGTTGTAAACTGACTGAGAGTAAAGTTTAATATTGTAATTACCAGACCATTATGGATTTTTGTGTCTCAGAATATTGATTTGTGTGACTGCTTTACAGTCCTGCAACTTATTCCATATTCCCTTATAAATAAACAAACTATCAAAAGCTCGAATGAAAAAAACACAACACATTTCTTCTCTGACATTTATGATAAGACAAATAAAAATGATTTCTGTTCAAAGTGAAAATATGCTTGTGTCTCAGGTCTAGGATGTTGTCCCATATGCAAAAAAAACCCCATGACTGATGATGACAAATTTTGTTTGCTCATCAGTTCTTAAATGAGTGTTATTTCACGCTCTGACTAATACTAAGAGTACAATGCCACCAAGTTTCAAAGAAATGAAATAAACATCTTGGGAACATACATATTTTTGTCAATCTGGCTTATCAAATACAAAGTTTTGCAAGGATTGTCTGAACTTCTTTTGGTGTCTCTTAAGTTTTCCTACTTTTTTCCAAGGAATTTTCATGGAGAGGTGAAATCTCATTGAATAATTTGTCAGGAAAGAGACTTACTTTCGATGTTTCTAGTGCCTTAAAAAAAATAAAGCTAGTGAAAAATACAAAAATTGCATTATTTGCCATGATTCCCATAAGTTTGCATGGTAGCTCTTTCTTAACCCAATAATTATTCATTTGCTTAACCAACATTCCCCCAAAATGAGTTGTTTATGACCTGAAGAATTACTGTGGCAAATGTTCATGCATTACAAACATGTCAACAGGAAAACCTAATGCTAGAGGCCACTTTGCATTGCCAGGGAAACATTTGAGTAATTTCAAGTGTCATCTTTTTAGGGAAGAGTAATTGAAGATACAGGTGATTACACGACTTCTTGCAAAACCAGAATTAAACAGAAATTGTATCCCCATGTATGCTGTATTTGGAAGTCCCCATGGAGCTTGTGGGAAGTGCAGGTATGTACTGCAATAGCAAAATGCTTTGACAAAGGAACTGTATATACTATTTTTCATCTTCCATTTACAGACAAGATTTGGAGAGGAAATCAAGAAAAAGTAATGCAACTTCAACCTGAGGTTGTGAAAGGTTATAAAACAGGACTTCCAAAGGGAAGAGCGGGTATGTTGATAAAAACCAAACTCAAAAACCAGAAGAGTTTGATATGTAGAAGAAAAAAACCCCAGTACTTGTAAAGACCTCACTTTTTCTGTGCTTGAAATCATTACTGAGAGAAAGGCTAGATACAGAAAGCACCAGGGATTTGGATTATTTTGTGTCCAGTGAGCTGACTGAAGTTTAAGACAAAATTGTTGAATGTTTAATTGCTTAAATTGAAGCTTGGTACTGTCATTTGCTTTTGTGTCTCTGCTTTGTTTGAAAGGTGTAGGGGGAAAGTGCTTTGTCTTGTAAATTGTGATTCTCTTGACAAAAGAGAACAGTGGCTAATTTCCTACTCTGAGAAATATTCAGTGAGGTGTTCTTAGGTTTTATAATAACCATCTTGTGTCACGGCTTTTTCTAATAAAATTGAGTAAGCATAGGAATAGTTTGGTTACAGAAGCTTTACCACCAAAAAGGGGTGGTAAAACTAACCTGAGTTTAGTGCAGTGTGCTCTGCCTTTCTCACTTCCCTATGGAAGGATGGCATAATGGGATCATTCTGCCATTCAGCTTTTATTATAATAGCTAATTTGTTTCAATCAAATCCAGCAGATCTCACAGTCACTACATTTTTAGAACATTTCCAAGTGTGAGATACCAGAAGAAAACAGCATTCTGCACTGATATCCAGTAATCCAGATAAGGCAGAGACATAAGTTTCCAGGCATGAGACCAGTTTCAGTTAGAGCTCGTACCTTAGAGCAATTAATCACAGGCACAAATCCATAGGAAAGCAGTCTTCATTAGTTCCTGTGTTCCTGGAACCGTGTTTTGGAATAGATGCTGAACATGAAGGTAAGAAGAAGTAGCAAACCTGCAGCATTCCTTTCAGATGAGTTATGTAGAGACATTGATTGCTTTGAGGGTTGTGTTTTTTCCTGGTTTATGCGAAATTTGCTGCAAAAGCAAATATGCTGCTCGTGAGAATGGCATCCTGGCCCGCTGCACTGACTATAGTCATACTGAAAGGCCATGTTTAAATCATTAAAAAATCACATGCAAACCTCTGCTTGCCTCAAGCTTAGTTCAAGTCAGAATGGAAGAGCATTAGACACCTAGAACATGACCTCATTTGAGAACGTGAGGATCTTTTAAAGAAAGTTTTTTTGTCAAGAAGGACCTTGTATGTGAGCTCAGCCCTCTGAATTCTTCACTGTGTGAGACAAGCATGGCTCCTCTAGCACATTAAATATTGTCAAGCTAAACTAGGTTGCAGTTCTTCTATGTGAATTCCACTGTTAAACAAAAAAGTGACCAAACCCTTTGCGAAAAATCACCTTATTTTGTGTCATTTCTATTAACTTCGGGCATTAAGCCATGAATCCGAAGTTCTGATGCATGCATTTAAACAGCTCCAGGTTCTCTTTTCCTATAGCTCTTGTTAGAGCATGCTTGAAACAACTGACTTTTCTAGAAACACCCACTATAGAAGGCACATTCACCCTTTTCTATTGCACAGAACAAACATTGTTTACAGAAAAGCTGACCACCTTAGGTTAATCACTCAAGACTGAAGAGAGCAGGGTGACCGGTGTTGGTGTCTTTCTGTGAGGTCTGCTGGACTGGAGGAGAATGGCTGTACCAGAGGCTCAAGCATTGCCTTGAGCTGTAGAAAGGGAGAATTGTCCAGGACTGTACTGGTGCTGCAGGCTGCCCAGAGGTCGTTGACATTTGGCCAGCAGGGTTTAAGTCTGCAAAGCCTAATTTTGGCTCAAGCTATGGTGACACTTTGGTGGTACTGCTAGTTAAACTTCCCCTTTATATTCCACATTAGACATAATGATTCCAGATCCATCCCTTGTGCACCAGCTACCTTTGTACGCCTGTCCTGTGTCTGCTCCTTGGAGATAATCCCCAGCATATGGCAGGGGTTGGTCCTGGTGCCATACTCCTGGCTGTCCCTGGCTGACTTTAGCAGACAGAAGAATCCTGAACACCTCAAAGTTACTCCTCCACTTAAGCCACGGTGTGTGGTGGGAAGGAAGGGGTCTGGGGGAGGTATTTGGTCCACGCCTCCACCTCAGTGCTGACACTGGTCCTGCACTTACACTTGGTGCAGCAGATGGACCATGGGGGTCGGGGTGTCACCCCTCACCCATTCGGGGAGGCGACACAGCTCTGGCAGCGTGTCAAAAAGGATTCATTAGTGTTTCTCACGGCTGCACTTGCTTCCCTTCTGTGCTCCGTGACCCCCAGTAGTGAGGTCAGAGCACAGCTGTGGCTGAGGAATTGGGGGCACCATGCTGCAGGAGAGACGGTCCCCTCATTCTCAGCGAGGGACCCGCAGGGCTCAGCTCTGGCTTTCTGTCTCTCTGCCCTTCGCCCCTGCATTTAGGTCAGGCCTTGCACACTCCTACCCCTTCACAAGTGCCCTTTAGGAGACACGAGGGTTAAAATCTGTTGGATCTGAGGGTTTAAACGAAAAAATCTCCTTTGCTGAATAATCACAAAAAGCAGCTGATCTTTCATTGAAGTTGTAGTGTATTTCCACCAGACAATTGCAAATGTTTCTGTAGTATTTATGAGACCAACTGGGAACCTTGTGTGTGAACCCGGTCTATGCTCGCCATCAATGTAGGAACCCATCTGTGCAAATATCCTTGAGTTTTGTTTGGTTTTAATGTCCTAAAGATTGGCTCTTTTGGAGATGGGTTTAAATCAAGAAAGGTTTTGGGGATGCATCAGGTAACCATCCCATGGCAGGGTTTGACAGAGGATCAAAATCAATCTTTGCAAATACTTCAGTGTTAGATTTTGAAATCTGGTTTGTACAAACACTCGTGCCAATGTAACTTGGTTACGCAAATGCCCGTGAAAAGCAAATATGAGTTTTGAGCATGGTTAAAACCACCTCATCTTTGAAGAAAAAAAAAAATCAAGTGAATATTCATGGGAGAATTGTGCAACGTTTGACGTAGTTCTAGGGCTGGTCAAGAGACGTGTGCGCCTCGTTTCCCAATAGCCCTGGCACCGGGCGTTGTAGGAACGCTGCTCTCTAGAGGTCATTGGCGAGCCTTTTTACTGAAATTTGGTACTTTTGGTCACAGACGGACTGCGAGTTTATACAAAAAAAAAAAAAAAGGGGGGGGGAGGCGGGAGAAGGTGGTTGTGTCCGGGCTGGCCGGTGTTTCCGCGGCGGTTTCAGGACGCACAGCGCAGCAGCAGCGGCGGGCGGAGCAGCGCAGTGCCCAGCCCGGCCCAGCCCGGCCCGGCCGCTCCACCATCCCCGGTAGCGCGGGCGGGGCCGCCCCCAGAGTGCAGCGCCGGGGCACGCGGGACTCGGCGGCGCCCGTGTCCCCATTGGGTGAGGCCGGCGCGCGGCCCCGCCCCCCCGGCTCTTCCGGCTCTCTCATTGGGTAGCGCTGCGGGGCCAGC
>VXBU01008198.1:3181114-3320107 GCA_013400315.1 Bombycilla garrulus
GCACGGCGGCCCCGGGGAGCCGGGCTGGGCGCGGGGGGAGCGCCCGGAGCGCGGCCGGCGGTGGAAGTTGTTCGCGCAGTTATAATTAGCCCGGGGTCTGAGTGAGCCGGGCGGAGGAAGGGGGAGGAGTGTAACTTTTCGCAGCTCGGGAAGCCCAAGGTTGTCTCTGGTTACCGCTGCCCGCGGGCGGGGGGGCGGGACGCCCGCAGGAAGCACCGACACTCCTTCCACAAAGGCCAAATGGTGGCAGGAGCCGTGGGAGCGGCTGCGGGAGGGCGGCAGGAAAGGGCTTCCCCTGAATCCCAGCGGTTCCGTCCTGGCGCTCCCGATCGCTGCGACTTATGTATAAGCCGCCGTTGCATTTTTAATAGATGGTTTTGTTTGGTTTAGTAAACCTGTGTTAGTCTGGGCTGCGAGCAGGTGGATAGCGCTGGAGGAGCATAAGATTGGTCTTTATGCATATTGCAGATTAAGCTCGCAAATAGGTGCAGTTAATAATTTCTGCCCTAGTTAGGCCTGGAATTTTTCAAACTATGTTGGAATGCTAGTTTCTAAAAGCATAGGTAGGAGCCTTATGCAGTAGTTTTCCACTTTATTTTTGATGTGGCTAAAACTGGCTAGTTCAACCAGTTGACTGCAATGAGGGAAATACCATTAACATGGAAATGATGCTGTAATCTCAAAATTCTAAAGCGACCCCTGAACACATACTAGGAAGGGAAGACAAAAAGTAATCCACTAGAGATATAATTCATAGTGATTTGCAGTTACTCTGTATCTTCTATAGTTGTTTTTTATTTCTAATAGATTGTAAAAACAAAACCTAATAACTTTACTTCTATACTTATACCTGACACTCAAGCCAGTGTGAAATCATACAGGGCAAAAGTCAAAACCTCCACAGTTACTTCTGCAGGAATCCTTTGAGGCATCTAATAAAGAAATTAAAATTGAAAACTTCTTGACTTCATCTCCTTCTAGCAAATTATTGGACTTCTAAAACACAAGTAACTACTATTTTTTTATCCAATGCTTCTAATTTTGTGGGGTTCGGGGTTTTTTTAGTTAAGGTGCTAAAATCTAAAACTTTTCAACATTTTACTATGCTTGTTAGCTTTGTGAAGTTGTTTTAACATTAAAGAATCCTAAAACTCTAAAACATGTGTTCTTATATTCAGTGTATAGAAAATGCAGTGACTACACGCCTCTCCCTGTGACCCAACAAGTACACTTTAATGAACCTCAATAGTGAGTCCTGCTGTTTCAGAGCAATTAGGTTATGAATCTTTATTTACCTCTTTGTCTGGGGCTTTTTTATTTTTCTTTTTTTAATCACTTACAGATAGTGTGAATACCATTATACTGGGAAAGGAGTCAGCTTCTAGGAGGAGGAGGGAGATGTTAATGTGTTTGTTGCTGTGGGTTAGATTTGGCTTGCTTAGGTCACGGGCATTTTACTGCTGTTTTACTGCATCTTTACAGTTCCGAGGTTCTGTAAGCGGAGGAGCCCTTTGGTAGCATCAGGCTATGAGTTGCTATGTAAGATGAACTGTAGGCGTTTACTTGCCCGTCTGTCTGAATGTAAGACTGCCTTTCACTATGTATTATTTTAAGATTTGTCAAATAATGTATGAACTCTTGCTTTCTGCTCTCCAAGGACTGTGTTTATCCAGATAGTACCGATCCATGCTCCTGCGGTGCATTTATTTGTGAAGCGCTTTGCCGTAGCCGGGTCAGGTGTCTGTGTGTGTGATGTGCACAAACAGGCCTGTCACACATCCAACCCTGGCTGTAGGCTGTTAGCCCCTGCAGGGGCTTTAATTCTTGGCATTCATCACTGTTTGATTCTCCAGGTGGAGGTGAGACCCTCAAGAGCATGGATCGAGCGATTCCCTCCACATTTCCTAGCCTAGTCCATAGTTTGCTGTCACTTCAGCCTTTCCACATTTCCCAGTTCCCAATGCCTTGGGATAATCCATTATTTAATCCATGTGGTCTCTAGCCATACTGCAGATGTTGCTGTATCAGGGGTTTGATGGAAATGGTGCCACACTGAACATTAGACGCAATCGTAGGACACCTTGTCAACTGTCTTCTCACACTGGTTTTTGTGTATACTGAAAAAGAGGAAAATTGGGGAATTGAATAAAAAAATCTGCTTTTGCAGCCTGTAAGTGTTAGGGGGTAATTCTGAAATGTAATTCTTCACAATGCATGGTATTCTCTCTCTCCCAATTATGTAATTTTGGAGATGATTACAATTGTAAATTGGTGTTTGATAACCTGAGGAAGTAGCAGTGCAAGTCCTTATCCTAAAGTCTAACACTTAGAGGATCAACATTCTGTAATACTCATTTATGAAAGATAGTTCCCACATTTTATGTGTTCACAGGTGCTTGTGTTACATCCTCTGAGCATAATCATGAATTTTAGGGGGTTTTACCCGTATTTATCTGCTTTAATAGAATTTAGCACAAATCGTTTAAAAAGTTGTATTGAATTGTGTGTTTAATGCTTCTGGTTTAAAAAAATAAAAACCACCACACTGTAGTTAAATACTCTGGTTTTGTTTTGTTTTTCCTCTTAAGTCGCATCATCCTACCTCGGTGGATGGCTTGGCCTCTGGGATAGTTCAAGACTCTTGGATGAGCACGCTTTATGCAAAATCCAGAATCTTCCTGCCTGGACTCCTTTCTGTTTTCTAAGGGTAACTACTTACATGTTTTTATGAAATTGTATCTTACATGCATAGGGCATGTTCTGATAATGGGCTGCAGATGTTATTTGTGGAATAGAATGGTATACTGAAACATATCTTCTAAAAATGGGATATAGTATATAAAGTGAGATAAAAAATCTTTGGTTTGAGTATTATGAATTTCCATTACTATTATTTTCTTCATAAGGGAGAATTATTACAATGCAATAAAGCATATTGCTTTAAGATAATATTTTTCTCGGAAATTGCTTAACTAAGACTTCAGTCTGATGGTAAGATCCACTGTTCAGCTGCTAGGTTTGAGTGTTGCAGTTTTGTCTTGTGAGAAGGTGGCAGTTTGGATACTGAAGTAAAGTTGTGTACTACAAGAGAAAATTTAATGATTTCTGGTTTAGTTACTGAAAGAATAAATGCACAGTCCTCTATCAGGAAAAGAGATTTTTTTCTTGTTTGCTTTTACTGTTAATGGTCCATTTTTTTTTCTGTTGAAGTATGGGCATGCCAATTTTTAATATGTAATAAACTATAACTTGCTTTATTAGTAGATCTTTTAGATCACTGTAACCCTAAAATGTGTGTCAGTGTTATGTAGGTGAATGCATCTAGTATCTCTGTTTGAAGCAAATAAGGGATTGAGACCTGTTCAGCTGACTAAAACAAGCTGGGAAGAGGTCTGTCATTGCATTTGCAGCTCTAATGATCCTTTGTCTCTCCAGTGAGATGCTTTGGTGGAACCATGGTGGTTTGGTTCTTGTAGTTTCCTTTATGAGTCTTATGTTCTCATTTAATTATAGTTTAGTTTTACTGTGGGAGTTTCTAGGTTTAGTAACTCTTGATCATGTATTAGCTTTTGCCAACTAGAATTGATTTTTTGTTTAAATTATTCCAGGCCCTTCTTCCACTAAAAAAAAAAATCTACCTGAAATCCCTGAAAAATTCTTTCTAAACACACTCTCATTAAAAATATGCACATTAACTTTATTAATAAATGCAGAACGAGATACAAGAGTGATAGTGGTTTAGTTTGGGGTTTTGTTTTAGCTGTGGAAAGCACAGATCCTAACAGAGTTCCTTCTCCAGAATGAAATAATGCCATGCTCTGAAACTTAGCTGCCATAGTTTGTAAAGTAAAGCTCTTATCAGTGCTTTGTGAAATGAAATGGGAGTAAGGAACTCAGAAAGATGTCCTTAAGTGCAGGAATTTTCCAGGTCCCAGTAGACATAATATAAACAAGTTGTTGTGCGTGGTTCCAAACTAACTTTTAAATCAAGGTAAAACTTATTTCCAAGTGCTTCCTAAACATCATTTCAGCTCCTAAAATATTTGTGTATGATACAGGTTTATTTTCTACTTCCACACATAGTGAATGACAATGTGAACGTTAATAATTCCAGAATAATTATGTGCTGAACTCAGTCTTCCTCTCATCTCATTGCTTTCCTTTACTTAATGATGCTATTCAGGCTAGTCTTACTTTCAGAATATGGGGAAATCCTTAGGTGTGGGTTTTATTTCTGTTTTGTTTTCAGGGTTCGCGTGTTTGTTCATTTGTTTTTGGGCTTGTTTGTTGTTTTTGTTGGGGTTTCTTCAATCTGAGAAGTAGCGTATCTTGGTTCTGTGTTCCAGTTGCTCTGTACGAGACAGTGGGTGTGTTATAGGTCAGGATTTGTTCACCAAAAAGTTGACATGAAGTCTTCTTTCTTCGAGCAGCTATTTTCTGGTAATTTCTGACTCCTGTGAAGAAGTTGTTGCATAGGAGTTTAGGTATGGGAGTAAGCTGGTAGGACTGCACTCCTCCCTGTATGCACACTTTTAGTCACTTGTGCCTTCTCCAGCAGTTACTCATCTTGGCTAAACTGGGGCAGGGCTGGGGGGGGGTGGGGAGGCAATGGACTTAAACACACTTCTGTATATTTGGAAGTATCTTCAGGTCTGAACTGCTTTTTACTTCGGTGTTTCCTAAGGCATTTAGTCCTTCTTCCCTCACTTGCTCTGTGTAACAGCCAGGATGTCGTGTGGGGATCTCCAGCACTTGCTGGGGACCCCAGATCAGAGATGTTCTGTGTGCTCTGACAGCTTACACTGTTATGTAAGGCATGTCCAAGTGATCAGCACTAAGCCCTGATGGGAGGAAGGGATTTATGCTGTGTCTGTTAACTGCACCTTCAGTCTTTCCATTTTCTTGGCACTTTCTTCTACATGAAATACAAGCCAATAGGCAGCCCAGCACTTAATTAAACCTGCTTGTGAAATTATGTTGCCTAAAAATGTGTGCTGGGTAGGGGAAGGATTATCATTAAAAATAGTGTGCAGCATACTTCAACTAATTCTGGGAAACAGCCATAACACCGTTGGGGTGTTTGTCTTCCTTTGCATTTCCTGCAGATAAATGTGTGCTTGTGAGATGTGTCCATGGAGGAGAGGGGAGAGCAGAACACCAGATTATCAGCCAGTCTTGGTCAGTCACTAATATAAGTCTGCAGCTCAGAGAAACTTCTGTGTGTCTTTACTCTTACATGGTTTCTACAGTTGCAAGACTGAGGAGACTTTGAAAGGGAATTGCCCAAATTACAATAGCAAGGAGTCTCTAATTTTGATTCTAATACTTAAGTAGCATTACTGTAAACTGGACAGGCAGCTTTCACTCATGAGGTGCTTACACGCCTGCAAAGCTGGTATTTTTGTCCTGTAAGAAAAAGTAGTATTTCACTTTGAGATGGGCTGCAGCAGTGTGGCTGTACAGAAAGGATCAAGCAAGTGGGAATTTAATAATACTCTAAAAAGAAGAACCAAAAGGAACCACTGTGAATTAATTATCTTTACCTGCATAGTGAAGGACGGGTAATTTTGCTATTTAAACATATTGAGTGGTAAATAAAAAACTGTTGTGTAGTTTAATACAGTGCTTGTTTTGTGCATGAAAAGTTTGTGTTCAGATGATAGTGGCAATCATGTTTGATGCACTCATTATTTTTGAAGCTCTTCTCTAGTGAAAATTAAAGTTGTGAGGTCCTGAGTTCTAAACATTGTTTAACTTTTTAGTTCTTCTCCCTCATCTTCCAAAAAAGTTTTTACGTAATAGTTTGCCAGGGTAAAAGTAATTGAGGGTTTTCACATGTTGCATTATTCCTTGAGAGTGTTCCCAGCTGTACTTCCCAACCATGTGTCAGTGGCAGCTGTGCTGTCAGACCGTGTGACAGATGGAGCTGAAATGGTGGCACGGGTCCTGTATTGTCCACAACACGTCGCAATGTGGATTTTTCTCGGTAGCCTGGAATGTTTCTTCTGAGTAGCTGCACCCTGACCAGGCCTTTTTGTTTGGTATTGTGTGGATTTGCCAGCCAGGGACGTGCTTCTTTCCTCCCAAGTTTTTTCAAACCCTGTTGTGGTGTAGGATTACAGTGCTTGGATGCTTCTTCCCATCTTAGCAGGGAGGAGTTGCTATGAAATGTCCTCCATGGAGTACTGGAAGGAACTGAGGCACATGCAGTCAGGGCAGAATTTTTATGTAGATCCCATTGTAGTTCTGTGATGTGAATAGAGTTTGGTACTCACAAATACTGAGTTCACTTTGCTTCCTTTTCACTAGATCTGAAAAATTATTTTCATGGAAGAAGCATTCTGCCATAAATGGCCTGTGGCTCATCCTTAGAGAGGATGAGAAAATGCCAGGAAAAAAAAGTTGAGACGTGTTGCTTCTCATTGTTCCTGTTTGTTTCATGACAAAAGATTCTAAAATAGATCATCTTAATGGGAAAAATAAATTTGTTGTGGAACTTGGAGCTTGCTTGCTGGTTTTTATAATTGAACAGTTATGTATGGACCTCACATTTGAAGTTGGCATAAACTTTTAATTTTTATTCAGTTTATTTACTTGCAAATTACAGAGTTATCAGATTGGCACATGCTAAAATCCCGTTAGTTGACCCAATTCTTTGAGATGTGAGTTGTTTCCCGGAATCAGGCTGGAGTAAGGAGAGTGCAGTTTCTGGAGACTTTTGGTGCTTTAATGTGCCCAGATTGTGCTGCTGTGAGCTGGCTGTGCCCTCGTGTCAGCTGCAGGAAGGGCTGACACTGCTCCTGCTCTGAGCAGGCAACTGGGGTTTTGTGTGTGCACGGCTGCTTGTTTGCCCTGCTACCAAAAGCTGAAGTGGAATAAGCATTGCATAATTAAATAATGCCATGAGCATCTTCTGCTGGGAAAGAGAGCATCTGACTGAATTTTGGGTTTGGGATGAGGTGTCAGTACGCAGCGCTATGGAAGAACAAGCTACTGAGAAACTACACAATGGTTTGTTAAGGATCTGATCCTGTCAGAAATTCTTGTGTTAGAAAGTAAAGCAAAAAGCCTGATAAAATGTAGATTAGCTGCTAACAAAGGGGCTTTGTGTCTTTTGTAGGTCAGCAGCTGAGTGTGTTTGACAAGAACTGAAATTTAATGTCTCCTGTAGCAACCATGACACTAGTCATTTTTAAATCCACTGTACCAATGGTACTCTGGTTTTTATTAGCCTTTTCCAAATTTTTGTGTAACCTCTGAAGTCATCCAGCTCCTGGAGGGAGAGTAGGGGATCCTTCTTGTTAGGAGATAAATCAGTGTTGGACAGAATTTTTAAAATATAAGGCAGTACTGTTTGTTTGTTTGTTTGTTTGTTTTAAAAACACATCTTCGGAGTGGGGAGTGTGTTAAGTAGAAACATTTTGAAGTTGGAGCAAATAGTGTTTCTTGCACTTCATTTTTATAGTCAAGTGTTGTCATTCTCAAGCATTGTTACATATTTCTAAAATGCTGTGGGACAAATTTTATGAAGGAAATTTGAGGAATGCCTATATGAGCATGAGGTATTTAGTCTAACTAGACTACTGTTTGAATTGAAAAATAAAACATGTCATATTAAGTTGTTTTTGTGAAATACATCCTGGCCTATCATAGTCTACTTGCTCTTTAAGCTTGCTTATAGAATTTAAATACTAGCACATTGTTGAGATGTTAGGATTTAACATCATTTATATAATTCAAAGAGATAAGAATAGTGTGTCCTGTGTGTCTAACAAAGTAAAAATGTATATTTTTTAAAAAAAATAAAAGCTATAAATTATCAAAACCAAGCATTCTGAATGTATGAAATGTCGGAGTTGCTGTTTCCTGCATGGTTGTAACTTCATTCCCTTATGGGTGTAAATTTTGGTCTGTTTAACTAATTGAGAGAAAAAAAACCAACCCCACTGGTGTGCAGTGTATGGGAATGATGGTGAAGAAACAGCTTAGTGAAGAAACAGCCATTTTGATGCATAATTTTTGTTCTTACAGTGATGCTGTGAGGTAATGCCTGAGGTAGTACGCAACATTTAAATGCTACTTAAAGTGGAGAGTTCACAATTTTACTGTGAGTTTATGATTTGCATAAATGATTGTCTTCACGAAGAGAGTTGGTATATTTAGCAGCAGTCCACTTGTCCTGCATTAATGTGATTTTTCCATAGACTGTGTTTAAAAATTATCAGTTACTGACAGTGTTGTCAGTAGTTTGAGGATCCTTGACACACACGCTGCCTCCCCAGAATACTTTGTTATTATATCTTGTGCCTGAACTTTGTATCCAGATTTGTTCTGATTTTGCTGTGTTGGAATCCTCGGTACTGGCTGGGTCTGTTTGCTCATAATGGGGTGCCGGAGTGGGAGAGTGATACATGATCAGTGTGGGAAGATGACCCAGGTGAGCAGGCACACCACATCCAGACACCTTCTGGTTTTTAAAGAGATTCAGCTGGTGCTGTGGCGTTTTAGCAGAAAACTTTGGAGAAAAACAGAGTTGCAAAGTTAAAAAATTGCAGCAGTGGTAAAACTACAAGTAATTAAACTTTGTTGCTGTTCAGTAGTGACTCTATTAATGAAATAAAGACAAACCAGGCTTCTCCATGCTAAGTGAAAATGAAGTCCTAAAAGTTGAATTTCATCCAGATATGTCCTTAAAAAGAAAATAATTGTACTATTGAGAAGTCTGACACCTAAACTCCTGTAGCAGCTGTCTGTTTTCTCTCGTGTGCCTTGCTGAGGAGGATGCACTGCTTGCTTGCTTTCTGTTCCTCCAGAGGAGCCAATTCTCCAGCAGCCTTGTCTGGGCAGATGGATGTAGCCATGGAGCCCTGCCATGCTCCCTGCAAATCTGGAGAAATTCTGAAAGTAAAAGAGGCTTTTTCCTGCTGCCTTTTCCTTGTCCCCAAAAGTCTAGCAACAGGCTAGCAGCTGGCAGCTGCAGCCATCAGCTGAGCTATTGCTGGCAGCATCCAGTGCTCACATGAAAAGGAAGTTGGGAGGCCCTCGGCAGCACACAGGGTCTGGATCACTGTGTGTGAAGGATCTGCCCTTAATCTGCCACTGGTGTCTAATTTATGATTGCTTAATTTTTTTTAATATTTTGGGAACTAGGTGTCTGTATTCATGGGCAATTTAGGATGTGCGTAACTGAGATTTTACCAGTGTTTTCTGTACAGAGTATACTCCTTTTCTGTGTTTACATGAGTGATTGCATAGGGCTTGTTGTCCCTAATAAAACTCATAGACTTAGAATGGTAATTGCAAAGTACCCAGGTATTTGTTTGGATCACTTATATTTTAGGTGTGTGTATGTACAGGCTTTTGTACCACATTGTTCTACTGTATTTCAGTGCAAGAGCACACAAAGTAGAGTGAAAGCAACTAAATTCTTTTTTCCCCCAACTATTTTACCAATATGGGTTGCTTTTAAAATGCTGTTTGTTAGCTTCCTGCCTGATGTTCATAGTGTGAAGTCGGTAGCAGGTTGTGAACCAGCAGCCATGAGCACCCATTGTCTCTGTGTGAGCTCAGTGGCCCAGCCAGATTTCCTCCCACATTTAACCAAACTACCGAGCTGTGGAATGGAGGCCCTGCTGTTGGTCTTGCTGTAAAACAATTTTGGGTCACCAAAGAAAGAAAGGGAAGAATCAGTCCTGCACAGAGTTCTCAGAGATGCTGAGCAAGACATTAGAGTGCCTTAATGAGATCAAAATGTGTATTGAAAACTAGCTTGAAATCTTACCTTCTGTACCCAGGAATGAATGTTAAAATGGAAACGATGAGAGATTTTATAGAGTTGTTTGATCCTTAATGTAAGCATCTATTTTATCTCATGTGGACAGTCAGATATACTGAGAAGTATATAGGTTTTAAAAAAGAAAGAGATAGTGTATTTCTTCCATGTTTTCTGTCTAGAAAAAAAGTTGCCATGAAACAGTATAGCTGGAAAATGCATCTTTTCAATGGAAATAGTATTGTGTAGGATTTTTTATGTCTCTTGATGTTCTGTGACATCAAAAGTCTTAACCAATACATTGTACACTGCATTTATACACTACATTATACAATTTCAGAATTGTCTGTTGGGCTGCCCAAGGTTAATTGATAATTTTTGTCTTCCAGGTTCATGTTGGGGAGAGGCCTGAAGCGCAAGCTGAGTGACTATGAGGAGAACATGGCTGGTCTCTCGAGTGCCTTTGATTCCAGTCGAAGTCTGCCCTACCCGCTCAGGAGGCAGCTGGTGCTCAACATGTGCCTCACCAAGTTACAGACCTACAAAATGCTGGTGGAGCCCAACCTGCACCGCTCCGTCCTCATCGCCAACACCGTGCGGCAGATTCAGGAGGAGATGAGGCAAGAGAGCAGCCAGCAGCCAGTGAACATCTGCCCTGGCATTGCTCCTGCTTCCCACAGCTACCCAGGGATGGAATCCCCTGGGATTTCCCTTCAGTTGCCTTCAGGTGTTGGTCAGCAGGAGTCTCACTGCTGTGACCTGCGGTCTGTAGAGGACCCGATTGAAAACAGCCTGCTGATCGTTTCAGATGACGACATGTCGTCTGCTATTTCATCTATTCTGAAGGATTTAGACTTTGTAGAAGATATAAGCCCACCTACTTGTCTGGTTCCTACTGGAGATGACCAGCCAAAGTTCCCAGAAAATGCTGGTCTGAAACTAGAAGATGATAGACAGGATTTGAAGGGAGCTGAATGTGTGTTTGGTTCCTTTGAGATTTCAAATTCAACCAGTTACTTGAAGGATTTGGCAATAGATGACATTTTTGAAGATATTGACACTTCAATGTATGATTCAGACTTCTGTTGTCCTCCCCTGATGCCGCCCAGGTCACCATCTCTTGCTACAGAAGAACCGTTGAAAACCTTCCCATCTTGTAATTCTTCTTCAGCAAACAACATTCAGATATGTAGAACAGATCTGAGTGAGTTGGACCACATCATGGAAATTCTGGTTGGATCCTGATACTTGTTTTACCCAAAGATACTTTTAAACTGCCACTTTCGTTTGGTTTCGGGATAAAAGCCACTGGAATAGTTGTAAAGAATTCTTTAAAAAGCAAACTAAATAATCATTTGTCCATAGTAGGATTTTCTAAATAATTCCAAAACTTATAAACCAAAAAAGTGGCAGATTTAAAAAGAAAAAAATATTTATCAGAACTGTGCAATCATCATTTTCCTTCCAGGGTGTATGTGGAACGATGGGCACATACCCTCATCACCCCTCATGCCTCTTTCAATAACCTTTTTTATGTGCAATTTTTAATTTGACAGAAGAATTTACATGCAAAGCAAATTTCATATGAGGTGGTCTTTTACAAAGCCTCCACTTTATTTTTAATATCAGAGTCTATGCCAAGCTGGCATCTGTCAAGTTGTAGAGTTAGATTGTGTGGATTGCAGACACGTTACTAGAGATGGGTATATTTTAAAAATAAGACACGCTTTGCTTTCTTTTGGTCAGAAAAGCAGATCAAGACACTTACCAACAAAGTCTCTTGCATTTTCTAAAGCATTCAGAACTATTTATTTTTGTAAATTTTATAGTCTTTCTACATTTTACTACGTTATTTCATCATAGTTCAAATATAATGGACTTCTAGTTGGATGTGTTTAGCACTACCTCTGAGCTGAAATGCTTTAACTCTTTTCAGTGCTTCATCTGAGACTGCAGATCTTTTTGTTTCTGTTTCTTTCTGGGGGAAAGTACTTCTAACTCATTAAGTTATCCTTTGACAGTGACCTAGCTGATTTGTGAAATCAAGGGTATTCAATGTTTAAAAACTTTTAAGTATTTACAAATTAATTTATATGTAGATCGTGCAATTTAACATTTTTCTGTCAGTATTATGTGCTTAGATTTTGAATAATCTTGGCGTTCTTTAAATTAAAACTTAATGTGTACAGGTAGCTTTTTATTCTCTTTTGGAAAACACTGTCCTTCAACCCTGCTTTCACTACAAATTTTAAGATGATTTTTATGTGCAATATTATTTAAAAAGATACACATTTGTATACCTGGCATTGTGGGAAGAAACGCTTCAAACTTCAAACCTCTAGCACCTTTGGAGGATACTCGGCCAACATTTCTGCATCCTTTTGAGAAGCCAAGCTGAGAGCCCTGAGCACACACCACGCAGTGCTGTGACAGCCCCTGGGGCTGTGGGGAGCACCCCGGTGCTGCTGGCTGGGGCAGAGGTGTTTTTATCCAGATACACAAACACCCTGCTCAGCTGGAGATGAGATTTGCAGTGAGAACTGGTTTTCCACCAGGCAGTTTGGGTTCTGTGTTTCAGCCTGAACCGAGGTCTAGATTGATCCCTGATATCGTCTTGAGTTTCACACTTGCACATTGCTTTTTGGTTTGGATTTTGTTACTTTTTTTTCCCTCCTTTTTTAATTATAAAACTTTTACTTGGTTCTTGAAAGCTACAGCACCTGTCTTGGAAACTTGCAGTTGTAAAACCTTTGCTTTGGTTTGTTGTATTTTTTGGGTTTTTGTTGTTCTGCTGAGACTTTTTATGAACGGAGCATCGTCAGAGGGAAAAATTGTTGCCTGTGTGTTGCATCTCACAGAAGTTGAAATCCTGGCCCTGTTGAAGGGGCCAGGGTGTCACCTGGTATTTCTAGTCTTAACTGATGCTGTGGCACACCTACCTTGTGCAGAGATCTCCATTTTTTACTGTGACTCTCTCGGTTAACAGCTGCCGACATAATTTGGTGTCCCAGGTCAATGGAGAACCATTTCAGGTCACATCCTCACAGCCATCGGGGTTGTTCAGCAACCGAAGGGTATAAATGTATTTATATGCATATATTGTATTGATTCTAATATAAAACTTCTGATCTAAAGCATTTTGAATTGCTGGATAAAGGGATTTGTTTGAAGAGTGTATAACTAGTTCTTGAAGAGGTACAGCTTCAGAATGTACACAGATTGTGCATTGTGTATAGACTACTCTGGCTTTTCCTCAGCCTCTACTTTTGTATTAAAAATATGACTGAATAAATCCTTGAAATATTAAGGGCCTTCTGCACTGTGATGAAACAGAGATGCGGTTAAAAATGTCTTTAAATTCAGTGATGAGGGATTAAATAAAAAGACTGCATCTAAGCTCTTTTTGCATTTGAAAATATGGAATGTTACTATGCAGTAAAGATATTTTGGTATGAAAATTGTATCATATAGCAAATAGTGAACACTTAATAAATCCACTTACTTTGCAGTCTCTACAGAAACAGAAGAGAAGACAACTTGCTTTTCAACATTTATGTACTAAAGTTTTTTGTATACTGCAGCAAAAGATTTAATTGTTGGTAGGTCTTTTATCAACAATTCAAAATGCAATTTTTGTACAAGTCCTGGCTACAGAGCTCTGTTTCTAATTGCTTGTGTCACAGTGCCAAGACCATGAGCTGGTGTGTAATGCAGTTCAGTTATGTTTGGAACTATGTGCAAAGGGAAGTTAAATTTTTAAATATGCACAAACTAATTTTAAAATCTTTCCATGTAAAATGAAGTTAGAGGCTAGTTGTGGTGGACCTATTTATTGTATGTTTGGAAATAAAAGCCACAGTTTTGCATTTAAACCAGTGATATTTTGGAGCCTTCAGTATGTGACTCTTAAAAACAATGCATAAAAAAATTCTATGGCACCTTGCAAAGACCTTTTCTTTGGTCTTTCACTCACAAAGAGATAACATTTTCCGTAGGCATTTGTACCTTTTTTCCTTCTCCATGTGCCCTCCCCCCCCATCCTTTGTCCCTAGAAATACTAAACACCTTACAAACCTGTGCAGAAATTACACATGGCAGGCCCTGTAACTGGATTCCACATGAGCTTTCCATTCCAGGATGGATTCCTTTAGGGAAGCACCACAGCTTGAGCTGGGTGTCTCCAGAGAGGAACTGTGAACACTGAAATTCCTGGGCAGTTACACCTGTAGTAATAGTAATTAATAATAGTAAGGTCTGGGGTCTTTATGGTGTTTGCTCCTGCATTGCTCCATGGGCATTGTCTTACACAGCATCTCATCCTCCCAGCTTGGGAGCCTGAGCCTGCAGTTCAGAACTTGGAATCTTCTAATAATGTTACACTTGTTTACCACAATCCATAGGTTTTCTCCACTCCAGCTGTTAATATCTAAGCTGCAGCTTTGCTGTGGCTCTAAGTTTTCACTAGAAAGCACTACACCCTCACGTCCCCTTTGTAACCAAAGGAGGGATGGCCCACAGAGCGTTTTTCCAGGGGTGGGGGTGGGGATTCCTGTTGGAACAGGTGACAGGCGTTCTTAGCACCGAGCTGTCCTCTGGGTTTTGTCTCCAGTGCCCTGGGAGGTGCTCCCAGCCCCTGCACTTCCCAGTGTCCCTTCAGGGCTTGCTGTGCCTGAAAGCAAGTGTCACATGCAAGTGTCCTTGACACTCAGAGTGGTGACTCTTCAGACCTGTGTGCTTGTCAGGCTGGACAAAAGCCCTGCCACTCTGGGCTAGTGAAATGCTGCTGGTAGAAATCAAACCGGCAGCTTAAGATTTAGAGGTTTCCATCCTCTAAAACAAGATCCTGACCCTTTTGCAATGAACTTTCAAGGTTTAAATGGAGTCAGAATCACCATTTCCCCTCATTTTTAAGTGTTTAAATAGAGACTAACCTCTTTATGCGCCATTTTAATAATTACATCAAGTTCCCTCCATTTTAGGGAAAAAAAACATTCATACCATATAGACTGAGGCATAACAGAGCACTCTCCAGCAACTTGCACTGATGAGACTGCACTGGCTGCTGCTTACAGACTTCCTTTGCCATGGAGCCTGCTGCCCACCGTGTGGAGAGCACAGGTCTAGAAGGAACTCCACAGCAATGCGGTGCTGTGAGCACCGTGCCATCGGCTCTTGGGCTGACTCATTCCTCAGGAACCCACTACGGGTGCTGCAGAACAGAGCTGAGCCTGTGCCCGTGGCAGCAGAAAATGCTGCCTTTCCAGGGTGTGCTGCAGTTCAGTGCTTTGAGAAAATATTTTTGAAGCTTTTCAGAGCAAGCTGAGAGTATTTAAAGGTGGTGTGGGTTTTCATGCACTTGCATCGATTTTATCCGCGCTGAAAGATCTGAACTTAAAAGCATTCAGAGCAGCACACTTCAGACTGCCTGGGGAGGTCTGGGTACTACCCAGAGTGCTCTGTCCAGCTCTGTCATCTGTGTGCTGCACGTGACACTTCAAAAGACTCATTTTCCAGCACAAGCAACAGTGAAATACACAGAAATAAATAACCTATCCCTTAGTTCTGTGAGGGAGATGAGTTATAAATCAGCAGCAAAACTAATTTTAAACTGTTCAAAATCAATGTTCGAAGTGAGGCATTAAGCTCTGAAGATGCAGAAGTGTGTGTTAATGAAGCAGATGTTTGGGGAAGCTGGAGGATTTTTGGCATTTCAGGATTTGCCCAGCACTCACAGGCATCTCGCCTTGATTGAAAAACAGCAAAAATGTTGCAACTTCATTCCATACATTTTTCCCTCATCAGGGCCTGCTTATCCCACCCAGCAGAGCACTAAGCCAGGCTGGCTGTGCTCTGGCATCCAGGCTGTGCTGTGGGAGGCAATTTAGGAGGTTCTCAGACATATTTCAAAGGAAGGAGCAGAAACTTTTTCTCTTTTGAATCTTCCAGAGTGGGTCTGGAAAATTAAACTTGGATCCTCGGGGAAGTTTGGGAGCTAACAATTAATTTGAAGGTAGCTCAGTTTTAGCAAAATAACCTTTGCCGTCTTAACTGGAATAGGAGTACTCAAGGAAGTCACATTTTGTAAACTATTAAAGCTGATCGTCATCATTAAAAAAAAACCAGAGAGCTTTTACATCCTGCAATGACCTTGCATAAAAAAAAACTAAAAAAAAAAAAAAAGCCTTTACAAGATTAATTTTATTTGATTTTCACTTCGTCTTCTGCATATGCAACCAATGATGGGCTTATAGTATGGTTAGAAATCATCCTGGAGTCTGACTGTCCCCCCTCTTTTTCTTGACTCTTTTCAAAATTGTTATAATTAATTAAATTCCACATTTTAGAATATGCATTGAAAATTATTCAGTCTTTCATGATGAAGTTGCTTTGAGGGGCTTTTTTTGCAAAGGAATGTTTACAGAAGTCCTTCCACAAAGGAAGCATTTCAATAATTACACTGCTGATTGGAACTTGCTAAAACTTTATTCCATGGCTGTATTTTCCCTCTAATCCCAGCAGAAGAAAGAGGCATTCCTGTCTAGCTCTGCTGTCCAGAACTCCTGCTTTGCTCTCGTTTTCACCTTTTCAAATCCTAAGCAAATGTCAGGAGCCTGGGGTATTTGCTTTCCGCAAACACAGAGTACAGTAACACATTTAGTTCATCAAAACTCAGGATTTCGCAGCCAAGAGCTCCTAACTAAGATGAGAAATGGTGAAATTGGTACCTTAAAACATGCTGAGGTACAAAGTGGTGTTTCCTCTGCCACAGCTTTCAGAGCAGAGAGCTGTGGTGCAGCCGTGGCTGTGGGGACACAGCGTGTGCTGGCACCCTGGGCTGGCTGCCAGGGACAGCAGGAACAAGGAAATGACTCAAGGAAAGAACGGTCACTGCCTGTGCAGAACACGTCACACGCGCTTCCGGCACCCCTCGTTCTCCAGGATGGCCACGTTTTTACTGAGAAACGTGCCTGAACGTGGTTGGCTATGCTTTGGTTGGTCTCCCTGGTCTTTTGTCACTTGAGAGAGCCCAGTTTTGTCTTTGTGGGTACCCCCAAATGTGCCGGTCATGTCCGAATTCTGATGGGGGCTGGAGGGTTGCCAGAACTCCCCAGCCTTGAAGCTGAACTGAATTACTTTGCCATTCAAATTCTGCTAAGTCTTTTCTGGAATGGTGAATTTGTTTATCTCAGACTGGAAATGGGAGTTACAAGGTCCCTCAGTTGTTCTTATGCAGCCAGTGCTTACAGGTAGTGAGGGCTCAGGTGGCCCTAAGTGTCTGTCCAAAAGAGCAAGGCCTGGAAGGTGCAGCCCATCACCTTTGGAACCCCAGGAGTTTGTTTCCCTGCTGAATTACAAGGGCTGGATCCTTTTGTCTTTCCATTCTGTACCTTGGACAGGGCTGTAAATCTGCTAATATGAGGGGAAAATGACATATTCCCCCTTCTCCCAGAGTAACAGTGCAAAACATTTTTTGTACATTCATCCAGTGCTCACAAAAGCAAAGGCAAAATTGAAAGCCCAGAGGAAAAGAGGGCTCTGATGCATCGGTGAATGTTACACACACTACAAATTCCCCCTCAAGTCCCTCTGCAGGCCTCTTTTTGTCTGAAAGCATAAAATGGATCTTTAATCTTATAACTTATTTTAATAATGTTTATTACCAACCTCAAGTATTCAATCACTATTTACTGATTTACTGGCAATTTAACATTTTGTGAGCTTATGGTACAACATATTTAATACACGTTTAAGAGCTCTGAAAGAATTTAAGGGAAACTGAAAATTAATTCAAATCTAGAGTTAATTGAAATAGTTAACCCTGCTCTTATATCCAAATGGAGTTTCCAGTTCGACATTGCAGGACTCCCTCCAGGGCCAGGGAAACTACAGAGCCACTTTAAAAGAGCATTTTCCCAAATGCCCCGTTCCATTTACTGAGTAAGCAGGACAGAGTTTATCCCATGCTAATAGCACTGAGGTATCACAAGCGTTACTGAAGTTATTACAGCAATTGTAGTGTCACTGCTGAACAGTTTACTCAATTAAGGGTTGAAGTCTGCCAGTGCTTTATAGTATTCTGAATTCTAAGAACAGAAGAGGCGCATCATTAAATAATTAACTGACTTAGTTTTGGAACACCCAAATTTGTTCCCTGCTTTCAACACCTAAAATATCAGTTGCCATGCTTAGCAACTCTTTAAAACAAAAAGCCATATAAAATGTTCATGTTCAGAATGGCCAGAGCAGCAAACAGATCAGTAACTTGTGTAAAAGTCACTGCCAATGAATAAATAAAGCTGTTGCAGTTGGCAGGGAACCAACGGCAATTCTTCTGAATGACAGTGAAGTGCATCCCCTGTGGCACTCCAGCATGCAGGAAGATGGGCAGCAGTTGATAGCTTCTATAAAATTTTAAAAGGGCAGGAATTTACACCATTATGCAAGCCCTGAACTGCAATGCTGCTGAGCTTTTACAAGCAGGGTATGCATGTGTAAGCATGGCTGAATGAACCAACGTGTCCTGTGACAAGCAGCTTCAACAAGGTCATTTATTTCAGCCAGAATCCAATGCCAGAACGAAGCATTTTGCCACCTCCACCCCTATCACTGCAGCAGGCTTCGCCAGACAGAAATTAAAACACTTTTATTCTGCTAAACCATGCTGAAATTCCTCAAATGAAGAAGGCTCCTCTCGTGACACTCAGCAGTGACAAAGCAGCAGATCTCAGCAGCTGATCCAAACTGGAGCAAGGATGAGTAGAGATGGTGACAAGGCACGTTACAACACACCTGAGACTCTGTAGATTTTGGCAGGGAAAGAAAGGTTTTCATTGAAGAGGCATTAAGACTTGAAAGGTCAGTAGTTCAGGAAAGTCCACCAGTTATCTTGAAGTGGGGTTGCAGCTGCAGCATTTACTGTAAGAGACAACTGCAGCAAAACTTAGCAGGGCAAAATCACAAAATTTGACTTCAAAACTAAACAGGAGGAATATCTTCTAATAATGTGGCCTTAGGTCCCTCATATACAGCAGTATGTCACTTTCCTAAAGAACGTCTGTAGTCTACAGTACCAAGTCAGTAACAAAATGAAGGTAAACTGCATTCAGTTAAAAAAAAAAAAGGCTAAAAATTGCATTTTGTTCAACAAACATCACTACTAAAAAACTTCATTTTTAGGTTGTGTGTAGCAAAAATCTGCTTCTTCCTTGGGATTGTTATACACTGTGTGTTTTCATTTGACGATGTGGTCTTCAAGAAGAGGTTACAGGTGAAAAGGTGACCATGTCTGGAGTCTGGTGACACAGAAAGCTGAGTGAAAAAGAAAAACTTAGTTAGTTTTTTCCATCCTACAGGAGATTAATTGCTTTACATATGCCAACCTAAATTTTATATATTTTCATTAAAATAATATTTTAAAAATGTATTTTCAATTTTTTAGAGGGAAAAAAAGACATAAATATGAAGATAAATGGAAAACATCCTATTGTAAGATTTTACTTACTTTAAGTTAGACATACCAACATATGTTTTAAAATTGTTTTTTCTTTGAGACACCAAGCTGCAGGGTTTGTTCTTTCCCTTATGAGGCTATCACAGAAAAATATTGGCCTTTTACCTAAACTTTGTACAATTATTTTTTCTTTTATTCCTTCTCTGTCTACCTCAAACCACTTCTCCTTTGTCTAAACCCCGTTCCTATATTTTACACATTTCCAATGTGATTTAGCCACTGTGAACCCCCCTTCACGTACTCACTGAAGAAAGCAGAACTGAATTATGAATGAATAAGCTGGACAGTCCTTTTACGTTTTATTTCTGAATTCTCCAGTCTATCATCTCTTATGTACAAGGTTCCCAGAACAGTTACACACCTGCACTGGCCAAGGCAGTAAATAGAATAAAACAGAGCAATGAAAACGTGTCTCAAACTATCTGTCTCCACAGTGACAACAGCTGCTCAATTTTATTCTCCACTAAGGGAGGGACCTTGGGTTAAGTACACTCCTCCAAAATACCTTGTTAAAAAACAGGCTGCAGTGACTGAGGTGTTTTACAGGCAATGGAGAATGACACAATTATTTTTCCAACTTGCACTGCCGTAAGAAGAAACAAACAAGTGCCAAGGTAGCTTTTCTGAAGCTGTCAGAGAGGTTTCAAAGAGTAAAAACCAACTCCACATCCAAAAATTATACCAGCACCAAACCATTACACGAGAATATGTGCTGGAACAGCAGGAAAGAACGTGCTAAATAAACCCTGTGGTTCTCTGAAGTTCTCACTTCCAGAGCAATTCTTACCTTGGTCTGGATCAATGCTTTGCAGTCATTAACACTGAATCCATCAAATCTAAAGTCCTCATTGTCTTTGACATTTGATTCCTCAAAAATATCAGCCTGGTTCTCTGAAACGTCCTAAAAAACATAATTTACATTTTATTTATTAATTTATTTGTGCATTTCTATCTGATTTCAATGCATACAACCTAAAGAGAAGTTTCCCTCAAATAACAACCACTAAATTTTACTTTCTGAAGCTGTATTTTATCATGTGTCCCCCTTTGCACTAGAACAGTTTTATGCCAGAACCAGTTCTACGAATGATGCCTTAAGTTTTAGCTTTTATATTTCTCAGACTCTGTACTGCATTAGTGTACAACTCTGAACTGTGTATAGAATGCTAGTTAGCTTTCATCACATTTTGGTCAGACTAAACAAACCTTTTAGGCCTGAGAACCAAGGTCATCAACACAGCCTCAGGCCCAAAAAGTATAAACAGAAGTAAATCAGGGAGAGAAGCAAACCAGGGGAATGTGACTGTAATTGGACAATTAACCTCTGATATGCAAATAAACCAAACTTACATCTGTCTGAGAAACTCATGACTGTTGTCCACCTTGGGTGTAGCCTCTGCAGGCTTTGCACTGCCCAAGGTGTATCTATTGAAAGCATTTTAACAAACACCTACTTTATTCTCTAACTCTGTGCAGCCTCTCTTCCAGGTAGCCCCTCAAGGCATGACCTACACACGTGTATCTGTGACTCCAATAATAAAAAAGCCATTTCCAATTAAAATTAGCCTTAATTAGCACCAAAGCATTGCTGAGAAATGTGTCTTAGTCAGTATTGTTAAAAGCAATACAGTTTTCCAGTAACAGATAAGAAGTAATTATGTAAGTTTAAGCTGCCTGGGCATTGATTTAATGCTGGGGGCAAGAAAGGAACAGAATGGGAGTTTAGCTGTGTTAGAGAAATATCTCAGATTCTCTCTGTTAAATTACAGTTCTGCAACGTGACTTTTTCAAGTGCAAAACAGGTTTCTACCATCAGCACTGTCCTTCTGTTTCCATATAACTTGCATGAAAAGTCAAATATCCTACAAAATCGTTACCTTGCCAACCTCATGCTTCAGCATTCAAATAATCAATTGAAATAGTTACTTCTGAAAATTACATGTGACTAATTAATCCCAGCTAAATAATTGAATTCTAAACCATCCCTGACACCTGTACCTTCTCCAAACATGAGATTGTTAAACAGAAACATTTCTATTTGAGATCTTTCAACACTGCTGGTTTGGTTTCAACCCAATTTAAAACATACTCTTCTCTCCCTCAAGTCTCACAAAAACAGAAGAATAAAGTGAGGAAAGGGGAAGTTGAACACACTTTCAGTTTCTTCCCAGCAAAATCACCCAATAATTACTGTAACAGCCTCTCTGATTCAGATCTGATTTTCACTTAACAGAAGGATATTAGATAACAGTTTTCTCACACTCTGAGCAGAAAAAATAAACAATCCTACCGCACACACACCAGGGAGCTGGTTCTCCATCTCTACCTTCTGAAAGCTACTTCTCCATCTCTACTAAAGCTGAGTGTACCACCGAACAACAGGGAACTGTACTGGGCAGACTCCAATGTAAAGGCAATCAAAGTGTGATCCTGCACAATTTCATAGTTACTTACAAATGAAGATGAGAAAACACTAAGCTGTTATCTTAAAAAGCTCCCTGTTAAAAAAAAAACAACCCTTGTGACTCACCCAGATCTAGTCCCTCATGCATCTGCATGTACAGCTTGCAGAAGATCAGATTCCCAACCCAGTGTTTATGCTGGCAGAATGGAAAACCATTGTCCAATTACCTTTTGATTTGCATCTATTCCGAGAACACTCAAGAGGTTTTCTTGGCACTGAGATTTACTCCAGGGATGTCTTTGGCTGGGGGTACTATCAAAGTTTCTGAGTGCTGTCCATACATTTCCAGAATCCATGCTAGGAAACAAAACAGAGTTTGAGGTTTTGAGCTGAGGTTTCCAGTGAACATATGCACCAGTAATTTTCACTACATACAGCTGTATACTAACCCTGATCTAGCAAGCAACTTGTCTTAAAACTCTTTCTACACTTGTCCAAACTACCAACACGACGCACTAATGAGCAGCCATGACATTTAGTGGAAGCAGGAAGTCAGCAGAAGTGTGTGTTTGTGCTCCTCAGATAAGAAGGGCTTCAGAAGCACATTTCAGAGACCGCTGCATGCCAACAGCTCGCAGTGTTCAGTTGCTTCTGTGAAATGTGGGCAGAGTTCAGCCCTGTTAGCTTTGCCCTTTGCCTTTTCTGCCTCTCAAGCCTTTCTCCATCCCATAGGTCACACTTCACCTCTGCAGCACCAGTCCTGCAAAACAAGCCCAAGGCCCTCACTGCTGAAACAGTGAGAGGGAGAGAGTTCCCTCGACGTGGTACTTTGGATTCTTACACTGCATTCATCA
Source organism: Bombycilla garrulus (assembly GCA_013400315.1). NCBI lineage: Eukaryota > Metazoa > Chordata > Aves > Passeriformes > Bombycillidae > Bombycilla > Bombycilla garrulus. The sequence continues at coordinate 3,203,656 of VXBU01008198.1, forward strand.
CACTTAAAAATTCCGTTGGGCTTTTCTTGGTTTGCACTTATCACTGGCCTTAGTTCCTTGTCACAGTAGATCAGGAAACTTTTGTTTTTACTCAGCACTCTGCTGTAATAGTGCAGTCCCCTTTACAATTACATTTCTCCCCAGGTTTGATGCCGATTACAAATGCACACATATGGCTGAAAAGGCGCCCACATTAAAAGTTTTGCCTACGTCTCTTCTGAGTCTTAGGACATTTCTCAAGTATGTTTTCTAGACACAAAGCCTCCAAGTTATGAAAAAATAACTGCAAAGCTGTTCAGTAACCACCATACTGTTCTGAAGCTGCTGATCCTTAAAAAACACGTAACAAAACTAGAAGTGTTCCAGCTGTTGCAAGAGAAAGCTTAGTTAATGATACTAATTGCTATTAACATAGCCCAGGAAAGAAGCTAGATGCACCACAGATTCTAAAGCACATCTGGTTAAAGATGAGAAGAAGTTAAAAACTGAGGAGAGAGGGAAAAAAAGCAAGTTGTTAGTAGAGGCAGCAGCCTCCAGTGATGAAGAAATAAGTGGGATGTGCTGTAAAGAAAGGACGAGCAAACAGGAAGAACAGGCTGCCTGTTGGGTTCTGGCATTCCAGAGGCTTAGTCATAAGGAGGCACACCAACAGCAGGAAAAACCCTAAGCAGGAATTTATAATTTTGATATATTCCCTTCATTGTTTTCCAGTGGCTAAAACACCATGCATTTCCTTTAACAATGTGCTATAAACCCGGTAAGATCTATACACAAAAATGCATAGTACTAAAAAGATTTTTAATTTCACCACTAATTTTTAAATTATAAAACAGTGTAACTGATGAGGAACTTCTTCTTTCTTTTTGTTTCTTTTTTTATTTTAAGCTGTTAATTTAAACTCATTACCCAAGTTGATTCTTCAAAAGTTCAGGAATCCAAAAATCTTCATTATTTGCATCAAGAACTTGCTCTAAGTTTCTTATGCACTCTCTGGACTGTGGTACAAAGACTTCTGGAAAGCCCAACTTAAATATCTCCTCATAGCTGTGGTCTTCCTAGAAAAAAAAGAGATTTTTATTACATACACCATACAGGCCACCCCCATAGTTCATGAAGGACCTAGTCCAAAGACTACAGTAATTCTCCTGTAGACTTTTTATAACCTATATTTGTATTTATATTCATATTAATAGCAGAGGGACTGAGCTTAGTGTTTTGAGTATTTTGAATGCCTAGAATTAGAGGAAGCAAGAGTCCCAGAGTTTCTGATGAACCTTAGTTTTCAACTTCCCAGCTTCTCAGTCATAGTCTTGCATGTTTCACACTTATGACTCCTCCTTCTGCTAAGCTAATTCAGTCCAGGTCAAATCTGATGTACACATCAATTCAAAAGCTTGTTTTGCTAACTCAGCATTCAAAGACTCCTAACTCAAATGTAACACACCTGCCAAATGCTACAGCTACCAATAAATACTTGCACTGTGCAAGTCTGCAGAAGAGCTGGGCTGAGGATGTTTCTATACCCTTTGCATTTGCACCAAACTTTTTCCAGCCTATGTTGAAAATCAGAGCCAGATTTAAATCCTTGTTCCTCCTCAAGCAGCGATGAGGAGGAGGTTTGGAGGAGTTACTAGTTAACAGGAGTGATCCAGACAGGCCTAGTGGAAGTAACCACTAGTTACTAGTTATCTGAAATTTAGAAATACATATACAAGGGAAAACATGCATAATTTACATCCTATCCTAGAGGCACGCCATCTGGCTCAGGAGCTGTATCATTTTATTCCTTCAAGGAAGGAAAAATTACTGCAATTTTCCAAATAAAAGCAAATTCATTGACTTCACCACCCTGCCCAGGGACTGTAGTGGAGGAGCAGCAACACTGTGTGAAAACTCAAGAATGGAACCAGTCAGTTTGGGGGTTTTGCCCAGCAATCAACAATTTAGTCTGAAACCTGAAGCATGGATGCTCCATATTTTTATAGTTTCATTTAATTGTAATTCAAACAGCTGAAATATTTCCACAGTCTCATTGCACTGAACTCAGACAAGTGACGTGAATATTGAGAGAGTAAGGATTTAATCTAGGGATAAGTGGGCAAAATCAACAGAGATGGTAGAAGGCTTCTGCACTTCTGACCATTCTTCAAGGAACAGAATTTGTGCCCGTGCTGCTCCCTCCTGAAATGCTAAAATCCTGTCCTGATGATTCACTGCTGGGACATTCAAAGATTCCTGGGTAAATTCCTTTGAATCTTGCCCAAAGTGTCAAAATACTTCCAATCAATTTGTAAATTATTTCCACAAGGATACAACATAGAGGATCCTGAGGGATGCTCGAGAAGCAGAATTCTGTGAAGTAACACTTGCTAAAGCATTCATGGTAAAGGAAAAAACCCAACTTCCAGGTAGGCACCAAAACTGAAGTGGGATGGGAGTCAAGGAAAAGCCAGGCAGCTGCTCTTGGCTTTGGGATGAGGGAAGTTACAGCCCCAGGGGATGCATTGAGGGAAGCACAGCTCTGCCTCCATTGCAGCACCTCCATAAGAGCCTTGGTGCTGCTCCAACACACACACCAGTCACTGACTTAGAGTTAGCCAAGACAGATAGAGATATTTTACCTTTATTGCTGTCTATTTCAGTAAGGGTTTCTGAAACAAAGTTTGGGTATATTTCCATTTATCTTTGTGGCTTTGTACCAATTATAAAAAAAATCAATGTACAAAGTTCACATCAGTACTTTCTGAATAAATCCTCTATATCCTATTATGTCAAAATACCCCATGGCTTAAACATATGCACCGGCCCCTCTCTCAGAGGCCAATGTTTAAAGAGCACATGAAAAATCCTCAAAGCATTCAATCGTGCAAGCAAACTACCCAGCTACTGCAATGAAATTAATGATTGTTTCCATCTTAAAACACATGATTCTGATCTCAGTTGATGTCATTTAATTAACTGAAGCAATAAATACTGAAGGTCAGACCTCTGACATGAGATGATTTCTAGAGGTAACTTCCAACCCACCTGGTCTTTTTTCCATTGGTCATACAGAAGCCAGAGTCCCAGTCCAAAGATTTTATGATCAAACTAACAATGCAAAAAGCACAGGGATAAAGGACAAGCTACACATATATTCTACACCCTAAGGAATCTCCAGCAGCTCTGTGGCTGTCTGCCTTGAGACAAGAAAAGACAACTTGAAACTCCAAGCATGGTTAAATTATTTAACTTGTACTGGACATTTCCTTCTGCCTTTAACAAATGCAAAATAGAGAAAAGGCTTCAGTAAGATTAAGATCTATTGCTTTTGGAAAGAAACCAAGCAACCTGCTACATTCCGTTTCAGCTTCAGTCATTTCACCATTCTCTGTCTCCAACAGAAGACTTCTTCTCCCCCATTTCCAGCATTACAAAAAATATGAATTCTATTTTTTGTGCACACCAATAACCAGGTATTTTGTGTATTTACACTCAATCAGTGCGGGCAGCTTTTCCCACCTGCTTCTTTGTGCTTTTTCTAGTAATACCTCTGCAACAAGTAAAATTCCTAGGCAAAGGGCAAGAAATCCTGTCTCCAGAAAATTCTCAGTTCCCCACACATACTAAAACTCACCTAACAGGCTACAAGCAGTAAGTTATTACTGCTACAGATTAACCCCGTGCAAGTCTTAGCTGATTGCTCTCTTCTTTCAAATGTTGTCATTTAGAATGAAAGTAGTAAGAACAAGGGGGTTTTGTTCTGTATTTCTATGTTCTTTCTTCCCTTTGTTCCTTTCCTTCCCTTTGCTGATGCATGTTTGGTCCACATGGAAACACGTTCATCCCAACAAGGTATAAACCTTTTCCTGAAACTTCTTTTTCCTTTTTTGTGCTAATAAGAATTCATTGCATTATTCACCCAGAAGTTTAGCTCTAACACAGTAAGAGTGAATGTTACATCCAATGCTAAAAAATGAATTATATTATTTATACTAATTTTTGTGTGTCACCATCAGTCTAAAATTCCAGAAAAAACTGTTGATATTATTCAGGGAGTATACTAAATAACAAAAGACATTGGTTTTGCCAGTTTCTAACTATAATGGTATGTGGGTTTACTTCAGTTAGTTTGCAGGCAACTCACAGGTTTCTGTCCACCCTGCTTTTATCACCCACCTTCCCGATTTCTCTTTTTTGTTTCTTATGCTCTTTCTTGTCTAAATTTTCAACTGCATGTCCTTCAGGGCAAGGTTCACGGTGCCTACGTGCTTACTTGCCTATGTGCCTACTTATTCCTAGTGCCTAGAAGCAAAATAGTGCATTACATTCTTTAAAGCTCTCCAGCAGGACAGCTTAAGTATTTGTCAAACACGGTAAAGAAGTTCCTTTTGTTCCACTCGAGGCAGCTGCGAAGTAGCTGGACAGTTTATCCGCGTGTGCAGCATTACCGTCTCCAGAGAGGACAGATACAAATCCGGAGGCGTGGGCAGCAGCAACACAAACATTTCTGGTCCTTGGTTTGCGGTGAACACGTACCTCATCCCGAGAGCCCGAAGCCTCCCGCATCCCACGGCACAGGGACAGCTCAGCACACACATGGGCAGCAGAAATGCTGCAGCCTCCGCTGCTCGGGTCCGGATGGACTCCAGAAGTCTTTGCTGCCTTCACCAGAGCTTCAAGGTTCTGACTGAATGTCTCTGATTCGTCTAAGGGCTCCTTGAAGCCTTCAAAATCACCCCAGGAACTACTGGGTTCTGAGGTGCTAAAGCTGCTCTCAGAAAGCCCCTCACAATTTCTCCCTTTGCTGTTCATTACAGGGAGGCTTTGCTGCACCGTTTCAAGATTAACAATTTCTTCATTACTTGTTCTTTCATTCCAGTTACAGCTGCTTCCATCAAGAGACAAGCCACCTGCCTCAGCTGCCAGATCTTTTGGAGGCTCACAGTGAGGTATGTCTGTATTAGCAAGACTTTCTACCACCGAAAAGTTCTGCATCTTCATTCAAGAGAAAAAAATAATTTGTTGAAATCTGTACTGCAGAAAGGTTACTGAAGTTCAGTTGCATCAGAAATATGAGTGTTTCCAAAACAAAATTAAATTCTTCATTTCACCCCAAAGAATAACAACACTGCTGAAACAAAACAGGATGTCCTTCAGCCTCTCCTGCAGTACTCAGCATGTGCATGGTATTCGGCCTCACTTTCTGTGTAGAGTATTAAGCCTGCAAAGAAAGGATTATAAATAAATACCTCTGTGATAAGGCCTGTGTAGAAATAAAGATAGCTGATAAGGTAGGAGAAAGAATGCTTGGGTTAAAATAAACACATTCCAGCATTATCCACTGAAAATTGCTGCAGGCAAGATTATTTAAAATTTACACTGAACTATGTGCTCACATCACAAGAAAGCCATTAAATTAGTGAACAATACTCAGCAAATACATAACAGAAGTTGCTGGATCATTAACTCAGTACTGACTGAGTATACTGGAGACAAACCAAAATAACTGCAGTCGACATCCCACACTTTAAAAATACTTTTTGTAACTACTTCATCCACCTCATGCACATTCAAATAATGCTGTTTCTGCCTGCCCGGGCTGCCCCATCCCAACGACTAGAATCCTGTAAAAATATAGTATTTCCAACTACTTAGATAATTGAGGCAGATCTAATAAATTCAATTTGGCATCTGTAAATGATACAGACAGTGCTGCACTGACCCTATTAGATTAACCCCATCTCCTCAAGCATTTTCCCGAGCTCTTTTGGGGGGGCGGGTTAAAAAACACTCACTAAACGCGCTTCTCACCGACCTGCCGCTGTGCTTAACAGAACCAAATGTGTGTTTTTCCCCCGGGTTTCCTTCGCAGGCCGGCCGGGCACGGCCCAGGGGTGCGGCAGATCCCTCGCCTGCCCGCAGGGACACGGTGGAGTCCCCCGGGAGGGACAGCGCGGGGGACGCGCGTCCGGAGCCGCGGGCGCTTCACCCGGGGCAGCGGCTGCTCCGCCCGCGATGTCACCGGTCCGGGCACGGAGCAGACGGGCACGGAGCAGATGGGCACGGAGCAGCCTCACCGGGAGCTGCCTCACCGGAGCAGCCGCACCNACCGCCCGGGGACAGACGAGCCCTCCATCCCTCCGCCCCACCGAGGGCAGGGAGCCTCAGCTCATCCTCGGAGCCTCAGCTCACCCTCGGAGCCTCAGCTCATCCTCAGTGCCTCGCTCTGCTTCGGCCAGCGCCTCTCCATCCTCGCCCCCGGGCCTCGCTCGCACCTGCATCCCTCAGGTTACAGCCGCTCTGTCCGCCGGGAAGAGGCTGGGGCTCAAATTGTGATGTGAAAAAAAAGTATTCACTCTCTTTTACCTCCCCCAGCTTCTTGCTGCAGCCTGGCAGGCTAGGAACGTGCGGTTCGATGGNNTGGTGGTGGTTCCTGCTTGCCTTTAATTTGTGACTAAAATTCCGACATAGCTGCAAAGTTCCAAGGTATTGATTTTAAAAAAGTGACAATCCACCCACCCATTAACAGAACCCCAGGATAAAATAGTAGGAACAGACCAGCAACAACCCTCTTCCTCCCTCTCCTCTTTTGCCCCCCAAGGTTTTGGCTGTCCCCCCTCTCTGCTGAGGCTGAGGCTTCGTCACCTCCCAAGAGCTAAAGCCAGAAGTGGTGGGTCCAGTGCTGCACACAGGTCACTCCATGGCCTGGGTGACCATCCCATCCCATCCCATCCCATCCCATCCCATCCCATCCCATCCCACCCACCTGGCACGGAGCAGAGGTGTGGGCTGGAGGCTGCGTGCACCGGGCCTGGGGGTCAGGGGGAATGACACAGAGAAAACTCCTCAGCTCCCTGTGCTCAGGCTGGGTTAAACATCTGGGTAGTCCCAAGGAACAAGGGACAGTTGTAAAAGCAAGGAAAGAGGTTTTCTGGAGCAAGGCCCGAAGTAAAAAGCTTTTTCTAGGCACTCCAGTACATATGTTTTCCAGCCCAGACACAGACACATGCACTCCTCCCACACATCTGACTCTCATTCCAGGCTGTAGTGCTTTATCCGAGGGCGAGAGGCTGGATTTGGGAGCGATGCCCAGACGCAGAGCCAAAGAAACTTTATTGGCAGCTGTCTGAAAGGGTTTTTTTTAATTTGTTTTCTTTCTGCTTCGGAGCGGTTTCCTGCCCTGCGTGGTCATCCCGCGGCAGGCTGCAGCTCTCAGGATATCCGACCGGCTCGGCGAGGCTGTGATTCACCCCGGAGCGCCCGACACCGGCTGGGGCGGCGTCACCGTGGGGACCTCAGGGCTTCCAGCTCCCTCCGCAGTTTTGAAGGGAAATCAACATTTTTTTGCAGTGACTGAGATTGTTTTGCTCGCCTTCACGCTTCCACCTTTTTCTTCTCGAAGGGAAAGGCCGCAAACAGGCGGCACAAAGGCTGAAGTGCTGTGGGGTTGTTTTGCGCTGCGCATCCGGAGGGGAAGAGCTGCGTGGGTTTCGCAAACCCTGCCGAGCTCAGGGCGTCTCTGCAGCAGAGCGAGGAGCTGTGGGAGAGCTGGGGATCTCCAGAAGCTGCCACAGGCCTCAGGCAGCAGAGTGTGGGAGCAGAAGGAAGCTCTAGCGCCAGAGGAAGATCAGAGGCTCTGTGGAGGGCTGGGCACACAGCGCTGTTGTTTGCGTTTCTCCAGCACACCTCGTAACCCACCTTGGGAAAAGCAGTTTCTAGCGCTGGGTCCCGGCAATGGAACAATTGGCTGCAGCATCTGCTGGGTGTAACCATTGCTGCCTGCTGCTCTCAGGCCAACGCCGCTGAAAACCCACACAGACACAAGAGAAACCTGCACTGGTGTGTTTTTGGAAGGTTTTCACTTCAAAAGGGGTTGGTGTGAAGTACAGCCACCCTGAAAAGTGGATTTCACCTGTCTGAGCTCAGTCCTCTGGACTGAGCTGAGTGTGTGACAGCTGCTGCTGGGATCACCAGCTCCTGCTTTAAATTATACTGGTTTAAGTTAGAAGCATCAACACAGTTGGATTAAGATTTTCCCCCTCTGAATTAGAGTGGGATAAAATTCCTGTTATCTGTTTAGAGGAAAAAAAGAATTTTACAGTTTTGTCAGACCAGGCCTTGCACATAATTACTGCATTAAATCAATATTTTCTTTTTGAACTACCACCATGGGGGTTTGGTTTGTTTTTTTGATTTTGTTTTTGGTTTGGTGGTTTTTTGTGGGGTTGTTTTTTGGTTTTTTGTGGGTTTTTTTAGATTTTTTTTAACAACTAAGTCATTATTTAAAAGGCAAAGATGTCAAAAGCTTCTGACATGGACTATAATCTTACATTTAGACACACACATATGCATCTACCAGAGCAAAATATCATTACTCAAAAATTCTCCAATGCTAACAACTGAATAGACTGAACAATCATCTTTAACTATCATTACTGCTTCTCCCAGCATTCCTACTGGAAAATCATTTGAGTTTAGTACACATACTCTAAAGCTATTTTCTTTTTATCCTTTAGAAAAATACCAATTCGCAATGAAAAAATTCAACATAATACCTGAAAAGTGTTTACTTTCAGGTCAATCAGCACCATGCTGCTGTATTAAAAATTTGTGTTGCTTATGAAAGATCTGATTCTGGATTATTGAATTGTGTGGTTCCCTTGTAAATGACTAGGATTGCTTTTTTATGAATTGTTGTTGTCTTCATTCATTTTTTTGTTTTGGAAAAAAATATAAGCAAGAGATACCTTTATATGCAAAATTTTTAAATTTGTTTGTTTGGGTTTTCTTAATTGAAATTTTAAACAAGATTAACTTGCTGTTAAAAGGACTGAAATATTTTCTTTAACTTGTATTAAATACTTGGATGTGTTTTCTCATTAAAAAGAATACAGTTACATTTAGCTGAACTGACGTAAAATGACATTTAGAAAATAGAAGTAATCATATTTTCAGAAGCAAATAAATAATTTCGAATGACTCAAAATGGCATTTCAATAAATGAGCTGCCTTTTCAGTCAGTGATTAATGCTTTTTTTTCACCCTAAGTACCCAGAGTTTAGAAGTGCAGGACTTCACCAATTCTTTCATTTCCATGATAATACAAAATGATCAGATTTTTGAAAATCCACTGCAGAGAGCAGGTCTAAATACTGACCTAGCTGGCAATCTGTGGCTTACATTTGAAGCTGTTGATTTTTCCAGTGAAGTCCCTCCTGGAGGCATAGAGGCTTTGCCATACCTCTTCCCTCTTTGCCTTGCTGCTGGTATGGATGGTTCAAAAGGTTGGTAAATTTCCTCTTCTCCCTGCTTTTCACATGAGAACAGCTGATCTTCAGGGCAAACTCTTCTCGTCCCTGGTGCACGGTGGATGCGGATTCCTGTTTCCCCTGTGGAATTCTGCTCTGTGTGCTAACCCAGGGTGACCTGCAGCTCTCAGCAGTGCCTGGGCTAAAAGACGAACCAGGATTTTTCCAACAGCAGATGGCAGCTCTCCCTTGTCTCTCTCGTGCACACAACACATCTGTCAGTTCTCCTGAGCACGGGAAGTAATTAATCCCCTCTACAGTCGACTTTGTAAAGGTATTGGACCACCTGCTTTACGTGCTGAGCACACAAAATCCATTCCACAGGACCCCTTCATTGATGGGCTGTCAGTGTAGAAGGATCTACCTGTAAAGAAAGTGACATCTTGTGCAGGAGGAGGAAGATGTACTTTATGTCCTTCTCTTGTTTCAGGGTGTGAAAGATATGGGAGCTGTAATCTACCTCTGAAAAAAGCAAGATGTGCAAGAGGCATCAGTGCCCTGTGTTCAGTGACTGCCTTTAGTGCTTTTGTTTGCCCACCACTGTAGCTCCAAAGCAAGGCTCACATTTGCTTTGACAATTAGTCTGGTTCTCAGAGTGATTTTTGGGGAGCACAAACTGGGGAAAGGCAGTGAAACACCATTCCACCCTGGCACTTAATGGAAACACCCTCTTACAAATCCAGTGGGCAGCACTGCTTTAGGATCTTCTAGCAATTCACATAGAAAATGTGCTAAAAGAAGACTCTCAGACCATTCAGAGCTCCCACAAGTTCCCAAAGTGGGTTTTGTGCCTATATGAAAAGGGCCAGGTGCCACAGGCACCTTCTCATTTGCAAGCATTTGCCCGCCTTCCACTCTGCCACCACTTCATCATCCAGTGACACTTCTAGTTTGAAATTTTTTCCTCTCTTCAGCTGCTTTCCCTTCTGTTGTCAGTCCCACTTGCTGAACCCCTCAATTATTTTATCAGATCTTTTTCTTACTATCTATTTGCCAACTGTTCTGTCTTCTGCCTTCAGCCTCCTGAAAACAGAGAGCTGGGACGTGGGCCCCTGATGGAAGTGGTGGTGCTTTTTATTCAGTCAGAGGGACATGAGAGGGACAAAGGTTTCCAGGGTAGCAGAATAATTTGCTGGTAGAAGCAGGAGGACTGCTAATGTTATGGCTGTATGAGAGCACTGGCCAGCAACAGATTTCACAGAATAAAGGTGATCCTCTTGAAGTTCTATTACACTGCACTGAGAGCACAGCAGACACACACCTGCTATGAGAGCAGCAGCTCTCACACAGGCCCTGTCACCATGCTGGAGGACCTGGAGAAGTGACAGTGCTTTGATGTGGCTCTAGGGTGTTATTCTTGGATGCCACAGAAGATCCCTTCAAGGCCACACTGTAAGATGCCTTTTTCACCTCCTCCCCTCATTAGCTGGGACCAGCACCCTGTACCCACACTCCTGTTTCCAACACAGTGAGTGTTGCTTTTCTATACAGATTGCTTGGTGGAGGGGCAAAGCTTCTGCAGGAATTACAGCTCTGGGCTCAGACCTGCAGGTAAGTGATAAATATCACCAGACTGCCCAGGAGTTCTGGCGCACTTCTAAAAGCAATTCCACAGGGGCTATGAGCTGCAAGAGAAATAATTCATGCAGCAGCTACGTAAAAATACCAACAATGATCAGTTCTGCCAGCCCAGCCCTGATCCAGGACGGATGGCTTTGCCTCAAAGCCATGCAGCAAACACTGCCATGTTTGTGTAAAACGAATGGTGGGATGGCTTCTTCCCTCATTCAGCAGGGCTGGCAGATGTCCAAGGTGCCAGACTGGTTTCTAGAGGCTCTGGAGAGGTGGCACGGCCTGACAACAGTGTCTTCCTCCAGAGCCACCAAGTTGTTGCACACATATCCCACAGGAAGGCCTGTGGCAGGAGCCAGAGGTGGAGGGAGTTCAGCACCTTCCATGATTGATGTGTGAGCCCAGGACTTATTGCACCAAATTATTTGTTATTGTATGCATAGCAATGGCCATCTAAATATCTTGCTTCTTATGATCAACCCAGCCAAGAAAAGGATCCTAAAGCAGACAATTATACATTTCTTTTAGCTCTGAAACCTCCAACTCCTGCTTCTCTTAATGCTGTGTTCTTTTCCTACTTCAATTTCTCCTTGCCTTGAGTGTAGTCAAAGCAGATAAACTAGGAGCATGTATTCTCTTTTAGTACCTTCTCCTTGTGGTACCTGTTCTGGACACAGGTGAAGGTGGGCCCTACACTCCCTGAACCTGCTACATAAACCACATCTTCAAAAAGGGGGTTGTTTAAATGTAAGGCAGTGGGGTGTGGTACCACACTTGGATTGTATTCTATGCTTCACACTCACCTACCTGTACCTGCTCCTCTATTAAAATTTCCCATTAAGCTCCTGTTCTGTGCTGCTTTTTTGCTGATGTTTCAAAATCATCACATTTGTATATTAAGCCCAAGTCTCTGCTGCCCACAGAGGTGTTTCAGGTACACAGACATTAATTTACTGGGAGCATGTCTGGCAATTTTTGCCAGTCCCCTGCATGCCCTGTAAACCGAGCTGTGATCGCTGCGGTCTGCAGCTCACTAATCCTCTGCTTTAATGCCTGATTAGGTCCCAAATCCATCATTGTTAGTGAGATGTGGGTGTGGGGAGGGCACGAGGATTTCATCCTCTTGGCTGAGAGTTAAGCTGCTAGAGGTACACCCGCCTGGTGCTGTACCAGTGTATTAATTAGCTTGCCTGGAAATTTCGTTGGTGCTGTTCAGTGAGGTTGTGGAAAGGTCACACACTCCATTAGAAGTGCTGTGCTTCAAGTCATTATATTTGACACTTAGCATATCTCTAGGAAAAAAAAAAATTCAAATAAAGCATTAGCATAAAAATATTTTAAAAACTCAAGTCCCCACTTGAAGCAGCACATGGAAGAACACAAAATCATGATAATTGGCAACTTTGTAGCTCCTTAATTATAAGGATTTTGCTTCTTCATTCTGCAAGTGAGCTCTGCAGGGGCTGTAAGCTTGGTGCACTAGTGGTCATCACTGCACTTTGCATGAGGGGAAACATCACCACTCTGCCTTGCACAGTGGGAAACACCATTAAAGATGGTTTAAGTTATTTGCCCCTAAAAGAAGACACAGAGTCCCTGATTGTTGTCTCCATGTCACCAACCCTGTGAAATTAAATTGTTAGTAAAGGTGTCATTTAATTGCTTAAAATTCAGCACTGTAGTATGAGTGAAAAATACATGCCAGCCTCCCATGCTGGGAGGAGTGGCCAATACCCCAGAGGGCTGTGCAGCTCTTCAGAAATACCTCAACAGGTTGGAGAGATGGGCAGAGAAGAACCTGTTGAAATTCAGCAAGTGCAAATGCAGGTCCTGCACCTGGGGAGGAAGAACCATGGGCTCCAGCACAGGCTGGGGGTGACCTGCTGGAAAGCAGCACTGTGGAGAGGCACCTCTGGGTGTCCCAGGGGACAACAAGCTGTCCGTGAGCCAGCAGGGAGCCCCTGGGGCCAAGAAGGCAAATAGGATCCTGGGGTGCATTAGGAAGGCAAAAAGGCAGAAGGTCAGGGAGGTGATCCTGCCCCTCTGCTCAGCCCTGGTGAGGGGCACGTGGAATGCTGTGTCCAGTTCTGGGCTCCCCAGGACAAGAGAGACAGGGAGCTCCTGGAGTGGGGCCAGCAGAGGGTGACAGAGATGGTGAAGGGACTGGAGCATCTCTCTTATGAGGAAAGGCTGAGGGAGCTGGGCCTATTTAGCCTGGAGAGGAGATGGCTGAGAGGAGACCTCATCAGAGTGTATAAATATCTGAAGGGAGGGTGGCATGAGGATAGGCCAGGCTCTGCTTGGTGGTGCCAAGCTATGGGGCAAGAGGCAATGGGCAAAACAGAGGCACAGGAGGTTCCACCTGAACATGAGGATGAACATCTTTACTGTGCAGTGACCATGCATGGGAGCAGATGCCTGGAGAAGCTGTGGAGTCTCCCTCACTGGAGATATTCAAGCACCGTCTGGATGCAGTCCTGTGCCCTGTGCTCTGGGATGGTCTTGCTTGAGCAGGGAGGTCAGACCAAAATACCCACTGTGGTTTCTTGCAATCTTACCCATTTTGTGATTCTGTGCTTCTTGCAAGAAAAAGTCCCCGTGCAATCAAAAAGCAAAAAGACAGAATTTGTTTGCATTTTGCATATGTGTGTAAGACAGTCACCTGCCTTTCTTACCAGAGTGCCACCTCTCCAGTAAAGCAGTATGGCTGCAGTGCAGACAACAGGCAAAAGCTTAGCTGTTAAATAAAACAGGTGAAAATTTCTGAAGCTGAACTAAACTGCCTCCTATACTTCCAAACCCCTGCTCTGCCAGCTTGTGCCCCTGGGAGGTGGGAATGTGCTATCTCAAACACAGCTGGGTGAGCTGTGTGTCCCAGGGCTGGGACAGATGACAGATGGCAGCTGGTGAAGCTGCAGTAAGTCCATAATGTTGGGATGCAGGTGAGCCCAAAGCAGCCAGGCATGCTGCCACAGAACCACAGAATCATACAATATCCTGAGATAAAAGGGAACCACAAGGATCATCAAATCCAGCTCCTGTCCTGGGCACAGGGCAACCCCAGGAATGAGACCCGTGTGCCTGGGAATGTTGGAAGGGTCTGTGGGAACAAGTCCTTCTCTCCCACCTTTGCTACGAACATTCTTCATGTGCTATCACTTGGTCTATCCCTTCCCCTCCCAGCTAAAAACACAGTGTGTTTTAGAACTGTGCCTGCATTGTATGGACTGCATTAAAAACTTATTCAAGCACCTCCTTGAGCCATGTTTCCAGATGCCCTTTGCAGCATGCAGTTCATGAGAAGTCAGGCTTTAGCCTTATTTTGTCTGTGTTGCAAGTTGTAAAACTAAATACAACCAAATGGATCACGAGGTAGTGGTTTTTGCAAAGAGAAAACTGTTTAAACCTCTGAGGCTGGAGCTGACAGCCAGGAGCTGGCTGGGGAAAGGCGGCTGCTCCCAGCTCCGTGTCGGTAACACCATAAATATAAGGCTGGACACTTTACAGCAAAATCAAAAGAGGGCAGAGGAGGGAAAACAGCCAATCCCTCCTGTGCTAAGGACGCTATCACAGCTCCAGCTGGAAGAGGGCAGCATGTGTTTTATTTAATGGTTTGTATTGCTCCACGCAGAGGTCACATTTCTGAGAGCAAAACAAATCAGTGGCAAAAGCAGGGAACCTCTGCTGCAGCACCTGGGTCTGGCCTGGAAATTCAAAGTTTGGGTCTAGATCCAAACTCTCCTCAGGTGCCCAAGGACTCGTTTTTTTAAGATTTAGAATTTGTTCATTTCTATTTATGCTAAAAAACTCCACCAAAGAGAAAAGGCTTAGCATGCATCTATTAGCAGCTGGCCTCAGCTTCTTACGCTATTGTAAATGAGGTCAGCAGCACTCTGCAGAATATTATCATAAGGTTGCAATTAGCAGCGAGACTTATGCCACACACATTTTACATTAAAGGAAACAGTTGCAGTAAAAGGCTGTTCAATTCAGACATCAAAGCACGCAGTTCGTGTCAATTAATAATACAGCAAAATATAAACTTGAGATGCACAGACACACCGATAGTTCATTTTTTAAAAGAAAAAGCATTTGTTGGGATTTTCAATCACACTTTATATTAATTTTCCATTTCTGAATATTGTATAAAGCACATTTATTATTAGCTTGAATATAGACCGGATTTACAAGGATATGAATGTGTCAGGGAAAAACATAAGTTATATATGGATAGGAATATGTCAAGAAAACGCATTTTGTTAAACAAAATGCTCTTTCAAAGTAAATCTAGTGAGCCATTAAATTTTATGAAATATTTAACCATAGACTAGCCTGTCAGTCTATTCACCAGTTGCTCTTTTCCTACAGCCCATTTAGATGTGCTGCTTAGGAGTGGAACCTTGTAGAACAAGGTGACTAAACACTTCAGATTTTTGAGTTGGATGTTGTTCTCCCTACAGACAGTGAGATCAGTTCATTAGCTATAACTGGAAACAAAATACTGCCTCCTCTGTTTTGAAATAATAACACCAAGGCTTCCATATTTAAATAAATTTATACGGAAAAGCTGGTTGACAAAAATATTGAGAATACAGAGAAGACTGAGCTGAATATATTGTGGTAAGGTTAGCATTTTAGATCTTTGCCTTGTTTAATTTTTAATGTATTCATTTTGCATTTCTATACAGCATCTTTCAACATGGAAGAACTGGGCTAAATTTAGATCCAGTTAATGGGAGCTCCTTACTAAGCAAGAAAGGGCTGTGAATTCACTTGACAACATCTGCATGAAAGGCTGTGGCAGCACAAAGCAACTTCGAGAGAGCCCCAAGGAGAGGCTTGGAAGTCAGTGACATTAGATGGGAAAATGCATGCAGTCACTGCATCTGGATCAGCACATCCCAACAGCTCTGCTGCAGGGGGCCCTTCCCAGCCACAGACAGCTTCAAGCTGCTGTTCCCCAGGCTGGAGCCTCGTGGAGGACAGCAGTGCAATTTTCCTCAGCCCTCAGTTGACACTGAGGTATATTTTGTGTGTGTGTCACAGCATCCTACTTTCCATACTACCCCAGTGGGGTGAATTCTGGCTGGAAAAATCTCATTGCAGGACTGCTGAGTACTGGAAGGGCCAAGATGCTGTGGGAAGAGAAAAGCAGCAAAGTAGAGTCTGTAATATAGGAAAACACCTCCCAGGTGGTTCTACAGCCTGAAAACAACCCTCAGACACTAATCTGCAAGAGAAATGTTGGTACTGCAAGGGAAATGTTGGTACTGCAAGGGAAATGTTGGTACTGAAAGGGAAATACCAGCTTAGCTGTGGAGCCATGGTGGTGGGAGCTCTCTGGCCCTCTTGTCCTGTGAGCCACATGCCAGAATTTGCTGCTCTTAGATCACAAGCGTGCAAAGAGCTGGATCCAGCAGCCATCCCTCCATCCTGCTGACACACTGAATACAGCTTGGTCTCTGCTGGGCAGACTGGTTAGCTCAGCTGGAGCGTGTGCATTTCTTTTGCCCCCCACGCTGGGGGTTTTGCAAAGCCAGGGGAGCATGAGCTGTTGGTGTGGGGAGGATCTGTGCTCCATCTGCTCGGCAGGAGCATGTGGCTGCTGGGGATCACTCCTTGTGCACACTGCTGGGATCTGCTGCCCAGGTTTCACCCAGCTCTGCACAAGGACACCGTGAACCCAGCCATGCCCTGTGTCCCTCAGTGTCAGTCCACCCTGAGGGTGGGCTCCAAGAGGTTCTTTCCCTTCTCACCCACTGGCATGAGGGTAAAAAACATGATTACCCATCACTTGCTCCTCTTCTCCAATTTGACTGTCCATGAGATGGTGGTTCAGCCATGGGATAAACAGATGCTTTGTACCTCCCTCCTCTGACAGCCATGCCAGCAGTTTGCCATTAGGAGCACTCTGTGTAAGGCAGTTGTTTCTTCTGTCCTGGTTTTGCTGTTATTTTTACCCTTTTCTTTTACTACATCTCAAAAAATTCTGCAGAGTCTTAGCTAATTTGGCTTCATTTACTGAAAGGATTTCAACATTCAGTGAACCAGACCAAATTACTGATTTAAAATGTTTGGTGTATAGCATGAGTAGAGTCTTGAATCAATTACAACCAACAGAAATGATGCGTGTACAAAAGTGAAGACTGATTCTTGCACTGTACTCCTTTTTATCTCTATGCTTTTCCCAGGAACTGAAGAAACTTTCTCAACAAGACACAGAATCCATGATTTTACAACTCTGCTTTCTAGAGATCAGTCCTGAAGCGCCTAACACTCTAAGAAACAAGGCTCAGCAAGAGACTTGAAAATATTGTGTCTGTTCTGTGGCTACAGAGCTCTTCCTTCTGTGTTTCAGTTAAAACCATCCTTCATTTGCTCAGATTTTCTACCAGCACAATCACAAGTCTGGAATAGTTAAAATCAGGAAAAATATTTGCAAAGCCCATCCTAAAATATTCTTCCCTTCTCTTAGACAGCAATTTACTCTAATATAGCATATGAAATAATTGCAAAATATGATAAATTCACATCAAAAATTGGTTGTTCCAATTGATCCAACAGTTTTCCCCAATTAATCTTTCTGTAATATAAAAATATATCAAGTCATTTTATAGATTTGCAAGGTGAACTTCTGAATGAATTAATCCAGATTTTACATTTCTGAGGTGGACACACACACCTGCTAAAGAGCAGGTGTGTGTGTGTCAGTTTAAATAATCAGATTAAATTATTCATAGTGTATATATAAAGTTGCAAAATATTAATCTTAAAGAAAACGTATGTCAGAAGAACATTAAACGTTATTTTCCCCAGTATTCGAGCAATTTTGAAAGGCATTTTTCATGGGTACAGGGGTGGCAAGTAAGAAATATTATGGTATTTTGCCTTGGGGGGGATTGTGTTCTTATCTTCCAACTTGAGAGAGGCCTGGGGTGAAATGTCCAAGCTGTTCTCACTGTCACAGCCACACAATTCCACTCTGAAGTGTGTTAATATTCTCTCTGAGCTGTTCCCCTGAAACCCTCCCTACATTACAAGTTGTCTCCAAATAACAGAAACAGCCTGAAGAACCCTCAAGCTGCAGGGCCATGCAATGCTCCTTTGGACAAGTTGCAAAAGAGGACAAGAGCAGAGAAGAAATTGAACTGATGTGGTTTGACTGTGGAAATTCATGTGCCCTGAATTCCATGGATTTGCTTTAATCGGTCCCGCGATCTGTTTAGTTAAGCTGTCGTAAATCCTGGTGTAAGCAATGTGAGGGGTGCTTAGTAAGGCTAAGACAAGGAAGACTTGTTCCCCTGGGCTCTTTCCACAGTCAAGGGAGGGAGAAAAAGGCTTTTCCAGGAGAACAGCTGGGGCTGTGGGTGCACTGAATTGATCTCACAAAAAGATGCTGAAAGAGCAATGTCTCTTCCTCCAGTCTGTCTGCTCCCTCCAGCTTGCTCTTACACTCACTGGGATTTCCCACCAGCCAGATCACTTTCTGAAGAAAATTATTCCCTGTATTTTTTCTGCTGGGTTAGTCTGCTACCAGGCTGGTGGCTGAGCTGGCAATGGGGTGACCTGATCTTCTCTGGGTAGAGCTCCCCTGGCAGGTGATGAGCAGTGCTGTGAGTCACTGAGCATCTTCACAGAAGTCTGACTCAAAGGGCATCACCAGAATTCTGCATTACATGTAGGTGCCTCTATCTATCTATCTATCTATCTATCTATCTATCTATCTATCTATCTATCTATCTATCAGTGTGTATATATGCATGTTTAAATTCTAACCATAGAGGCACACACCCCTCTACACTTGCCTAAGAAGAGGTTACATAAACGTATAAAATACAACATTGAGGAGCAGTTTGTTTAAAAATGTTGCTATGGCTGCAGTGGATTTTGTGTACTGTTACTTAAAATATGGGCTTGTGCAGAAGGAAGTGACAGACAGATTTGTGTCTTTGTGTGGTCACACTGCCACTGGTTCAGCTCTGCTTGCTGGTTATAATCAGGGGCAGCATCCCTCTGATATCCTGAGTGAGCAAGGCTGGAGCTCAGCACTCAGCTCTCTTCAGGCAGCTGTGACTCAAACAACTGCTCTGAAGCTGTTTGTTTGTTTGAGAAAGGAGGTGGATGTGTGTCATTTCCTTGCCTGAACACATAAGCATCATTTTCCTTTCTCTTTTTTTTTTTTTTCCTGTTTTGTTGGTTTTTCTTGAGTTTTGTTTTGTTTTTTAATGAGACAGCAGATCACCTCCTACAACACAAACTGCATAAGAAGGCTGAGGCTTCTGAGCATGAAAAGACTGAAGGGACTGAATTTTTAATGGGTCTTCATCTGAAATCCTAAAAATTCCAAGAATCATCTGAAATATCAAAGCACTTAAAACTGTCCTTGGATGACACAAGGGTAAAGCAGTCAGAGAGCCTATCAAACAAGTCACGAAACTTAACTTGTGAAACGTGGGAACAGAGTGTGGGGCTGAAGCGACTGCAGCAGAAGTGAGTTCAAGGAAGAGCAAGTGAGTGCTTGGCAGACGTGAAAGGAATATTGTCCATCTCTGTGGGATAGTTCAGCCTTACCCATTCTGTGATTCTGTCCCTCGGCTTCCCCAGGAATCGATGGGCAAATGCTGTGTGCAGCAAACAAATCCCAATCCTGTGAGGCCTTCTCTGGTATTTCATATCAGTTCTGCCAAAAATGTCTGCCAAAAGTCAATTTGCCATTGTTTCCATATCTGTGTCTTTATAATGGGCTCATTAATTATCCTCCATGTTGTTTATGAAACAATTCTAGTGATTGTTAGATTTGGCCTTTCCATGCTGACATCTGTGCTCCAGAAATATATTCACTATCACTCTATCACTCTGTTGCCTCTGAGTTCCACCTGGGCAAAGTCTAGCCCAGGTTAGCTCTCTGGAGATGCAGACCCTCCTCCCAGCAATCGCAACAGACCAGGTCCTGAAGGTTTTGCTCCAGGAATTTCAGAGGTGAAACATGCCCAAGCTTCTAACCTAAGGATAGAGATCAGGATTGTTCTTAGCTGGTGGGGGTTCAGACTGGTTTGGCTAGAGAGAACCTTTCTATCCACAAGAAAGATACTGTCTGTCATCAAAGACTTTATAACATGAAATGCTGATTACATTTGTGTGGGTGACAGTCTGTGCCCATAGCTGGGCCAGCATTGTTGTACCTGTTATCCACCATCAGGTGTAAATACTAAACAGAAATAAAGAAAATACGTCAATCATTATCTGGGAGGAAGTGTAGCAGAAACACAACATCTCCCAGGAGACCTTGGTAAACAGTGAGGTAAACACAACACATCCTTAAACAGACGTATGAGTCTGTAGTCTGAGCTAAATGATCATTCTCTGAGTAAATAGGACAAGGCCTGGATCTGAGCACTGCACCTGATCATCCTCTTCATTAAGCTGCTGATGGACACCATGGCATAATTGTCTACCCACATTCAGAGTTACCAGGGCCAGCATTTCTCCCTAGACCCCTCCGTGTAAGCCACCATGCCCTCAAAGAGAATGTCTCTCCCAGCTTCCACCTGAGAGGTATTCAAGATACATTTTGTCAGGAACAGAGCAAGTAAAAATGCTAATGTTGAGGTAATGCCTTTAGAGTCAGGAATCCTGTAGTATAAACTTCGTTTCTGTTCATCTGCTCCTGTAGATGATTTTTCAGAGGTAGTGCATGAATAGTCCCAGAAAGAGGTTGAAAATCAGGTTGGAAGTCACTTAGACTGTCCTAAACCTTAGTCTGGGCCTGGTGCTGGCTGCTCCCTGTCTTCAATGCTCTGAATATTCCTCGTGGAAGAGTGCATACACCTCCTTCCTCAGTATGATGCTCTCACATATTTTGAAAGAAAAGAGTGGATTTTGTTCCTAAGAAAAAGCCCCTGATGGGGCTGAGGCCCCTGGCTTGACAGGGTGCAGAATATGGATCCCAAATGGATAAAGGCCCAGGCTAAAAGCTCAAGGAAGGTGCTCCATCACTGCATGTGGGTGAAATTTATATAGTTCTTTCTGCTCTTCCCCCAGCAACCTGGTGATCCTGGACTGCACATAAAGGATCTGCTCCTTCCCTGAGGAGCCCAAGGGCCCAGCACTGACCATGGATTTCTCTGTGAGCTGTGGGGTTACATTGCTCTGATAATGGCACACTTCCATCAGCCCCGGAGCTTGTAGTGCTGCAGAGATGCTGAAATGGCTGGCTGGATGCAGCCAACACAAACCACAAGTCTACATCCCAAACCAAACTGTGTTGTGCAAACTTAGTAAAAAATTACACAATTTACTCATAAAGCACTCTTTGAGCACATGGAGGAGTTGTTAGGCACTGATTGAGCAAACACACTGCTGTTGGCTCGTCTCTTTGGCCCATCAGTTCCTCTGTTGGTTACTGAGATGTTAAATGCCCATTGGAGCAGCTGAGGTTCCTGAATATTGCCTTTGTTGCCCTGAAGTCAGGGTAGGAAGGAGAGGTGGCTGGATCACAGAGCTCTTGCCCTGAGTGTTTGTGTCTTACATGTGCCTGAGAAATGCAGACCATGCTCTGGTTTATGTTGCACTGCTGTACCACTTACAGTGACATTATGCTATTCCAAGCAGGTAGTATTTTGCAAAAATCAACAATCATGTTAATTAATAATGGCTAAAACCTTCACAGACTTTTTTTTTCTAGAGATATCAAAGTACTTGGCAAGCATATAAATAATTCATGCTCCTATATCCTTGGATTAACTTATTGGAAATATTTATGTAGAAGAAGGAATAGGAACATTTGCTTATTTTCTACCAATGGCATCAGAAAAGATGAGTGAACCTTGTGTGGTTTCAGGCCTGGCATTCCTGGCTTGATGCAATGTTGGCAGTCCATTTTATTCTCTTCTTTGCTCTAACTTCTATGAGTCCATATTTCAGTGTTTTTGATACTCTGCTGGATTAGACCACAAATTTCACTACTAAAAAAGTTAAGGGAGGTGGCTCAAGATCCCTATCTTCACATTTGGCAGTGTGCTGGAGCAATCAAAAGGAAGAACTGTACTACTGTAGAGGGAACTCCGTGTTTGAAGGCAGAATTATTGAAA
This sequence comes from Bombycilla garrulus, assembly GCA_013400315.1. NCBI lineage: Eukaryota > Metazoa > Chordata > Aves > Passeriformes > Bombycillidae > Bombycilla > Bombycilla garrulus. The sequence goes on from VXBU01008198.1 coordinate 3,225,608, forward strand.
CTGCTCCAGTGTGTGACACTGTCTCCTTTCCTCTTCCCTACCCATGTAACAGATTCTTTTATTTTACCACTCTGGTATCACAACAGGAGTTCTTAGAGATTGGAATGTCAGTGAAACAAGCAAGCCATGATGTGTAAGTGAGACATTTGTGAAAGTGAAAGCTTGGCCACTTCTGCGGAATCCCAAAATCACCATTCAGTAGATCCTGAAGTCTGGGCCAGACAAAATTGTTTCTCATGCATCTTTCAGATAAAATGACTAAGCACAGTAGGCAAAACTACAAACACAGAAGAAAATTGAAAAGAATAATAGATGAGAAATCACAGAAACATTGAAAAATTCTGGTCGGAAGGGACGCCTAGCTGTCATCTAGTTCAGGTCTTTCCTCAAAGCAGGGCCAGCTATATGGGTTTCTCTGGACCTTGTCTAGGTTTTCACTGTCTTCCAGGTGGAGATTCCCATCCTCTGCCTTGCCCAGTGCTTGTCAGGCTTCCTAGTAATTTCCCTTAGTAGGTGAGCTTCTCACTCTCCTACTTTTGTCCACCGTGTTTTGTCCTATTGCTGTGCACTGCCAGGAAAAGTCTGACTGCATCCTCCCATACCCTGACACAAGGCAGCTGAAGAGAGCAGGAAAATCACCCTCAGCTTTTGCTTTTTAAGGCTGAACAAGCCCAGTTCCCCAAGTCCCTCCCTCTACGTCATGTTCTCCAGATGCCCACCCATCCTATCTGCTCAACCCCTTCATTTTCAGGCCTTTTTGAGTCAAGGACAGAAAAGTCCAGTTGGACAGTGACCCACTGTCCAAATTGTGCCCTACCAGGGAGAAGAACAACTGCACTGAGATTACTGGGGCATTGTCAGAGCTCTCTGGGCTCCAAAATGTTCCTCCAGAACCAGCAATTTCTAAAATGCAGCAGTCTCTGGATCCAGAGAGCAAATGAGTGTGGCTGCCAAAGTAGTTCGAAATTTCTGCTCATTGCAGTTATTGTTAGAGGAACATTGCTGGCATAACATTTTCTCCTGGAGTCTTTTTAGAGCACCTGCTTCATTCACCATGTGTGCAGGCATCAGCCAGGACAGATGCTCAGGGAATTAAGAAGCTGAAACCCCAAAGCTCACAGAGCTGACGCCCTTTATCAGAAAAGAGGCCACCCAAGTTCTTGTTTTAAGTGAGGAGGCGGGAAAAAGTCTTTGAAGAAGAAGCAGCTTCCTTAAAGTGTTTAAGAAAACCCTTTCCAGAGAGAATATTAAAAATGCATGGGTGGAGTGTGAGAGAAATAATTCTTATTTATGTATAAAGTTACACATGGAGACAATGTCCAAAATTACTGAAAAAAGAAAAAAAAGAAGAGACTGTGTGTCTCTGTTTTCCCAAGTTATGACAGCATGTGTTTAGTATTACGGCTAGTCCATTATAGGAGCCAAAGTTAACATCTTCCAAAGCATAAGGGTTTTTTTTGGTTTTTTTAAAGCTCAGTTGAATTCTAGCACTCTTTATTTAGTTTTCTGTAGCTGAAATAATTATGCAATTGGATAAGCAATCAAGTCAGATCAAATTTGTGAAATTCTGCATTATGAGGCAGGACAAATTACATGTGATCCTGGAGAAAAAAGCAATATAAAAATGTAGTGGAGTTTTTTTCTCATTAAGAAAGGACAGCCACACAGGTCTAGTCTAAAGGGATCTTGCTGTAGCTTGAGGAAACAAACCTACAGACTTCATGGGATGATCCATCATGCACATCTTACAGGACAGAGCTGCCACAGGACAGCTTTGGAGCTTTTTTGGAGCCTTTGCACAGTTCTTGCACCTCAGTGTACAACATTCCAGTCACTGAGGGTGCTGTCTGTGGGTTTATGTGCTCACAGTGCACATAAAACTGTGTTGCAGTGAGCAGGCTCTGGAGGCAGCAAAGAGGAGACAGGAGCAGTTTGTACCTCCCCATCCCGTCTTTTCAAGCAATTCATGCATCAGATCAGCAAGATGGTAAGGCACATATGTGCTCCCAAATGGCTTAAGTCACTCGTCTTTAACTCAAACCTCTTTTTGTTTGTTGAGTAAGAGCTTTAACTTTTACCAAGATGTCTTCAAACCAAGCTGCCGGGAGCTGCTAGTGTGGATGTTCTGTTAGGGACTTTCTGTGGAGCTGCTGGTATGAACAGCATAAAAAGGTGTTGGAACCCAGGGGGTTCCTATGATGCCTTTGGCCGACCCAAAACCTGGTCAGGAGGCTTTTCAGCCTTGCCAGAGGTGTCAGAGACCCTGGAATGATACTAAAAATACCTGTAACTCTGATTCTAACCCATGGAACAGGTTGTCAGCTTTGTATGAGGAATTTCAGGTCACAAAAACTTAGATAGTAAAATAGTAGTAGTTGTAAGTAAAAAGAAGGTAATTTGAATGTATGTACAGGGGGGTTTAGGGCCCTGTACAGGGGGGTTGGAGATCTGTACAGGGGGGTCTGAGNAGGTTGTAGAACTGTTGTTTAAGGAGTATTTCTCATGTAGGAAAGGGCACGAAGCTAAAAGGGATGATGCTTTCAAAAAAATCAGTCCTCCCACATCCTCTCCCTGCTGATGGCCTCCAGCTCTGAGCTGACCAGATTTTCTGCCATGGTCTTCAGTTCAGGACTAACAGATTTGGATTCTTTTTTCAGGTAGTAATTGCCGAAGAAGGTATAATAATGTTATGTATTGTTGACACTGGGTGTATCTTTAATGATTTTCTTATCTTAGGGATTTAAGGACAAGGGTCAGGACAGTGAAGCACCTCATAATGCCTAGGGAAGGGAATCACTGAAAGCAAGACCTGTGATCCCTTCCAGAAGTCAGCTCTGGCAGGAAAGAAAAGCACAAAGCTGGTGGAGTTTCTCATCTCATTCCTCCCTTGTCCAAGGACAGTTAATTCCATATGGTTCGAAGCAGGGAAATTGACAAGAAGTAAAAAGGCCCCTTAAAACCTCAGGGATTCAGCACAGACTCAGTGCCACTCAGTGTCAGCCAGAGTTCCCATCCATCCATCCAAGCTCAATTTCCTGCAATTTGTTTCATCTCACCAAAACACTGAGTAACAAATCACCTTCTCAGATAGCACAGAGAGATAGCCGTAATTCCACAACACAGCAATTGGAAACAAAATGTTACTGAGGACTCCTTGGGTAAAGAGCAACTCAAGCACAGAGAAAATGAATTCTGGTGGCTTCTTACATGAGCAGTGCGGTTCAGTTTTTAGTCCAGCAGAATGAGGAAAACACTGAACTGCTAACTTGATTGATACTGGCATTGTCCAGGCTGCCAAGAATTTAGCAGCTGATAGCTAGTTTGTACAGCTTCTTTTATCTGACTGATCCAATATATTTTCCAGAGTTTAAAGGGAAAATGGCCATATCCAATTTCTATATTTTCAGAGAACTGACAGAAGAGACAAGCCCAATAAAACATGGGCGCATCCTTTTTCTTCACATAAGGCCAGGAGAACGCAAGTCACAGGAAAAAACAAATTTTCAACGCTTTTTCAGCTGGAGGGATCAGATAATCTCCATCCAGTGAGCCAAGGAAAAGAGAGGAGAACATTTTACTACAGATCATCAGTGCAATGGCACAGACTTCTGTGAAAGAGCCACCTCACTGGAGTGTTTGCTTGGTTCTCAACTTCGGCCCCTGAGTTTTACTTGTTCACACCTTCCTTGCCATTACAGTCTGTCCACCTCGCTCTCTAAGTGAAACTCAGAAAGAGAATATTTTTGACAGCCTGTCTGCTCTGCAGGGCTCTTTGGGTTGGTACAACATTAGAGGCTTTCTCTCTTTGGTGGTTATAATATTATTAACCCTGCACTTACCTGGCCGCCATTCTCCAGGTTTACTCACACTTTGCAGTGGGACCCTGGATACACTTAGGCGCAGTTCCTTTAGGAGGATAAAAGCAGCAGTTTTGTAATTCTCATTGTTTCGCAAGCCCAGTTGTAAATCCCCTCATTCCCCAGGCAGAGACAGCTTCAGATATAAAAGCCTTACAAGATCTTGTAGATTTGATTAAGTAGGTTAAATAGACACAAAGATGAAACTGGCAGTGATCTTCCTGAGAGGCTGCTCAGTGGATGGGAACAAGAACCTCCTCACCAATTTGATCGCTTGAACCCCTCTTTGCTTTAGAGGCCCAGCAGGCAGAGAAAACCAAGCTATCCAAAACTGTTGTGAGGGTCCTGTGAGTGTTCTCCAGCACTGAGCATCTACCTGTATTTAGGTAATCTATTATAAATCACTTAAATTCCAAAACAATCTTTCCTTCCTTTGCTGACTTCTTAGAAGAACAACAAAGCAGCAAAACTAGCTGGACTCAGACGCTTGGCTGAGATCTCTGCCTTTCCCCTTCACAGTAAAACCCCAAGTATGTGACAAAACCAGCACTCCTCACTGTGACTGTGCTCCCTAGAGCCTATCACAGCCTGGAAGCAAAGCAGATGAGCAGTGGATTTATTCTGTACAAGAGGCACACACACATCTCTCACCCACAGCAGAGCCCTCACAGCAATCTTCCCCATGGGCAAATCACCAATACAACCACAATTTCTTTCACAAATAGGCCTGTGTTGCTAAATATAAATGTCTGCTATGTCAGAAAATCCTCTGACAGTTCTCTCTGGCAGAGAGAAGAAGCAGATTCCTGGGGGGAGAGGTAGGAAATATAGCACGTACTGAGTTACCTGTTGCCTGCTTATGCCATTCCAGACTAGATCCCTGCAAGCAGTGCTTTAGGGACTGCGAATTATAGGGAACATCTGAATTATCTTATTCAATAGCTCTCAGTGGACTTCTCCCTGAGTTTGTAGAAACCTGTGCAGGCTTTTGTCCTCCACAACATCCTGCAGCAATGAGTCACGATTCAGTTATGCATTGTGTGAACAAGTACTTCCCTTTGTTTATTTTAAAATAAATCTGCTACTTGCTCTTTTCACTGGACACCCTTCAGTTCTCATGTATGACGAATAATGTCCCGTTGTTCCTCAACCACCTTCTCTTTGTGACTGCAAAACCTCTTAATTCCCCCCCTCCCTTTAATAATTCCTAATGTTCTTCCTATTTATTGCTATTCAGGGCCCCAATGCCAGGAATCCAACAAGGCCAGTGTCCTCAAATGCAATCCAATATTTTCTGCCTGAATTAATAATGACCCTTACGAAGTGGATCAATCACTTTATGACCAAAGGCAAAAGTACCTGAGAAAAGATTAAAAAATCCCCAGATGCATCATTTTAGGATGGTGAAAGCTGCAGGAAGACACCCCTCATCTACTTCAAAATGCACCAGTTCTTATACAAAGTCAATTTTTTTACCATAGTTTAACCACAGCAAAACTGAGCTGAACGGGGTGAACCATTTGACCATTGACAGAATTGTGTCTCCTGGCTAAAAAAACCCAAACACCTAGATTTTGTTTTGTTCAATAATATATCCTTGGACATATTAGTCCAAAGTACAGCTCAACAGCATTCAAAGGAGATAATTGATGCCCAGTTCTCAGCAACACGACTCTGCTTGTCTTTGAGTCACACAAATAAAAGATGTTGAATGTCTGAGGTGCGGAAATGCTGCTGAAACCAGACATGCCTTTGGGTGGTAACTGCAGCATCCTTTGGCTTGAGGGTTTGCTAAAATAATGGAATAAGCCTCATACAACACCTGAAATGGTTTTGAGCTGTACAATTATCTAATTGTCCAACACAGGGCAAGGACTTTTTTATTAGAACAAGCAAATGCTTGCCACATTTATTGGCATCTTGTGACCACTAAATAAGCCGGGACACTCTTCCTTCAAAACAGTTTGACAATGCAATCTGAAATGAGTGTGAGACACAGGACTGACCCCACAGGACTGATATAAAATAAGGTTATACCAAAGCAAAGTGATAGATGTGCAGAAAAACTGTCTGCCCACTATGCCCCCTATGAGGCAGCTATTTTAACAAAACTGTGTTTTTGTACACTGATTAATGTTATAGCCAGGCAGATGAAATCACATATGTGAAATACAAAAATATTAAATTGTTATAAATAGTGGTAGCTGTAGATGAGCCCTTAAATAGTGTCAGAGGTCAGGCAGTGTAAAGTAATCTCCTAACCCTGATGGCCAGGGACTGACAGACTCCAGGTCTGAAGTTTGGGACAGGAATTTATTCTCCATAAGTGATGGATTGAGGTTACATTTCAGCAGCCAGGTCACAGCAGTGAGATAAGGAAATCCAAGGGAATCTGTTACTCATCATGGGTTTATCTCACTGGACCACAATGTTGTTACTCCTAATTTACACCAGTGCAGAGCTGAGCTGAAGGAATTCACTGCTGCATGAGTGGTTCTGTGAAAAAAGTGTGATGTGTTTCACCAGCTGTGCCAACACCGAGCTTTTCCTATGCCAGTGTGGGGATTTCCATGGGGGAACATTTGATACAGGACTGGAAGGGAACTGTGGGCCCCAAACAGGTCTTGTGCTCCAAACAACACAGGCTGTAATGTTGAAGTGTCACAGACCGACCTATGGCTATGAAAAAAAATCTGTGATGAACCTACAACTCTATAGCAATGGGAAAAGATACCATGTTGATGTTCTTTGTGCCACAGAGAGACACCCTAATTCACTGCCCTGAAAACTGCTGCCATCAAGGGGTTTGGCTGTTATTTTTTTCTCCCTCTGCCTTCTTTGGTGGAGAAAGTAATTTTTCTTCTTTCTGAGTCTGGAAGTTTACGGCCTTTGACCCCCATCTGCACATGGAGCAGTTCAGGGTCAGCTCCTGGGTGAAGAAGGGGTCAAAGTAGGGGATACCAGAAGGATGGCTCTGGAGAGCATCATTGCAAACATTTTTGAAGGACACTGGAGATTGTTGCTGCTGTGTCTAGTGTAGAACCCTGGAAGCCAGTGCAGACGAGCTCTCCTGCTAGAGCCAAGGGGATGGCAGGGAGCTGTCAGATAACTCCGCCCTACAGCTGCCAGCCCTTGTTCTTCAGAGAAGAAAAGGGGACATTTCCTTAATTCCATCTTTCCCTTCTTCTTGTCTGTCTCTCCTACTTCACCATGCTGGAGGGCAAACTCAGTTTGGTGGGGGTAGGGTTCATTTTCTCTGTATTTATATGCTTGTGTTCAACCTTGCTTGCCTGCCAGGGCTGGGACATAAGAAAGGGAAAACCTGCAGTTCCTCTTGCCTTCCCCTGCACCCCCACACCCCTTCCAGATCCTCTGGGAGGGTCAGACGTCTCCATCTCCCTGCTGGATGAAGCTCCTGCTGTGGGGTGCGATAAAGCATCCCATGCCTCCAGCTCACTAGAGTTGAGAGCAGCTCATTTTTAAGTTTTCTCTGGGACTTCCACTGCTCTCCCCTAAATAAGGCAAGTGCTGGCTGAGAGCCCTGCTCCACATGGGAGCTGAGATCTTCTGCTAAATGGGATGGGAAAGCTTTCATCAGGCTACACTAAAAGCATGTTCTTAGCTTTTGAAAAGTAACTGACCTGTGCAGTTTTATTGCTGGTGGTATGGAAAGAACAGCCCTCCAGGAGGGGAAAACTTTGACAATCTGGCCCCAAACAGTCAGCACAGGCTGATGTTCAGCTGAAGAGCAGCTCTACAGGGCTTTTTACCCTCCTGCAGTGGCAGGGAGGGGTGGTAGGGTGATGACCAAGCAGAGGCCCTTCGGGGGGGAAGTTTTGCTTTGCCATCACACTTTGCCTCTCCCCAAGGGATCATGGGCTCCCGTCGTGCTCCCTCAGGGAGGCAGCTACCCCCAAACCCCCACAGGATTGCACTGGCCAGGACTTAGGTGCATCCCAGGTGCTCTGGATGTTATCAGTATTGCTGCCTGCATGTTTGCTGCAGTTGCAGCCATGGCTGACAGCTTCATGGGGGCTCCTCAGAGGAGCTCTCTGTGGGTGCAGCAACAGCAGGATTAAGCACTAGGATTTTGCACACAAGTGGCTGTGTGGAGGGAGGGAGGGCTGCAGAGCTCACTGCTGGGGCTGAGGCCAGGGGGAGGACAGCACAGTGCAGATGTGCCAGAGGGATTTGGTGCGCTTCCCCAGAGAGCACCTGCGTCCAGGCCAGGGAGAAGGAGGGTGCTGCACCTCCAGCCAGGTCTGTGCAGACAAAGTGGCCTCACAAACAGCCCCACACAAATTATGGTGAGTTCCCACAAGATCAGATTCCATCCCTGCAGCCTTAGACTGTCATCTTGTTTGCTTGCTTACCCTTTCCCTATATATCCCACAGGCAGCACAGGGAAACATGCTTTTTCTGGTATGGCCATGCCTGTGTGCATCTGAGTAAGCTGACGCAGTTCCAGCCTGAGCTTTTGCCATTCTAATGGCTGCAGGTTTAATCATAAAGCACTGCTATAAATAATGGATTGTGAGAGACGACGTCTTCCAGTAAATCCCGCTGTGTCTGCTTGTGTTTGGATCACTGCATTATGCTAAAGTCAGCTGCTCAGGAGCTATTGATGTGGGGAGGCACAGAGTGGGTGAGGGAGGGAGGGAGAGAGGGAGGGAGGCATTCAGCTCTTTGTTGGGTGATGATTAAGGGGCAGTGCTGGGGTGACTGGTTTGATCCCCAGAGTGGCCTGACTCTGCTCTGGGATAAACCGTGGGCAAAACCAAGTCCACTAGGAGCTGGATCAGACAGCTGTGTGCTTGATTCATAGTGTAAGGAGGATTTAAATTGTTGATGGTTTCACCTGGGATCTCTGGCAAAGGGGTCATTTGACTGCCAGGTGAGGGAGTGGCAGGCAGCCAGAGAAGCAGGAATAGGGCAGGGAACTTCAGTCGTGGATCAAAGGATATCCCCTTCCACTTTTACAATGTACTCACAGGGATTTCAGGTGGGATCTGCTAAATGCACAGTGAAAATGTTCATATTGCTTGTACAGCTGGAACACGCTGCTCCTCAGCACCAGGGTACACAGGATCAGCAGCTGGAGCTTGTCCTTGCTGGGAAATTTCTTACATTAAATCAGCTTCTCTCTGAACATAATGTCATGATTAGATAAGACCTGAATCAAATTAAACACAATTCAGAAACTATAGATGGGACTCACATGGCCTCCTTTGAGCAGTACCATGAGTTTTGATGGATTTAATCTCAAAACCCTTGTGCATAGTATACATCCTACAGCTCCCAGTATATGACTGAAGAGCTGAAACATGAGGAGCTCAGCATTGCAAGACCTGTGTGATGCTGGTGACAAAGAGTGAACCCCTCTGTGCTGTGTGACAGACACAGTGCTAAGACCCAGACTGAGCACAGGGTGTGCAGGCTATAGGACTGGAAGCTGTATAGCTGGGCTGCAGCAGTGCTGTTCCTGCAGGGAAGTTGGGCTGTGCAGCCCTGCAAAGGAAGTGCCTGTCCTGGGGCTCCCTGCTCCTCTCCCAGTGCTGTGTGTGCCGTGCTGTACCAGCCTGCCTGGCTCCCTCACATCTCACTGCACACAAATGCTCTCAATCCCCTCCTCAAAAGCAGCTCAGGGCGGGTCCCCAGCTCCAAAGGTTTGCATTTACAACACCCACACACAACAAGCCATGGATAATTATTGTCAGTGGACACCAAGGACTTTACAAGCCTACCCAGAAATGGACAGATTGGGAAGTACTGCTGCTCACTAACCTGTTTTAATGACAGTAAATGACTGTAATGAAATACTGTGCTGTGAACAATCGCATGCTGGCTCTGGACTGATTCATCACAATTCCTGAGCTCTTCGTGCCTGCATGGCTGAGGGCAGCATCATCCCCACCAGGCACACGTCCTGCCCCTGGATGGAGGCCCAGCTCACACACCCTTTGTCTGTGGGACATGTACTCTGCACCAGGCCACCCTGCTGCTCAGCCAGTGCCACTGAGGGGTCACGTCCAGACTGGGGATGGAGCCACAGTAATGCTCCAGCTGTGCAGAGCAAGGAACATCTTGTGTTTCCAAATATCCCATATCCCACCTCCTTAAGCTGGACTCAGCCCACGCCCAGGAACATTATGTGTTATAGGAATCTGGCAAATTATGGTAAGAACCTCAAGTATTCTCAGTGAACAGTGCTTTTGAAATAAGAGATTATTTTTCAAGTACCACAAGAGCTATGGTTGTTTATTAACTTGCTCAGCATTCTCAATTTGCAAACAAAAATTTATTCAATTTTCATGTAGAATGAAACTTCCCAGTGTTTTGAGACCATTTGCATTTTTCACTTGTTTAGATTTTGTATGGCTGTTCCTCCTTCTCTGCTTTTCCATTCCAAGTCCTTCAATCTGACAATGATGGAACTTGGAGAGGAAGAAAATAAATAAAGAGAACCATTTATTATTTTGTTGCAACATGGTTTTACTGGAGAGTCAAAAAATTCCTAGGAGAGTGCTGGGTGGGAAGGCAAATGTAAGTTGTTATAATCAGCTCCTAACTAGGACTGCTCCCATTTCCTCCAGCTCCCAGATCCAAAGCCTTGCTGAGCTGGCAGTCCCCATCCCCACTAAGGGCTGCTGCCGTGTCCCACACTCCTGCCTGCAGCATCTCAGCCTCCAGCCAAGACTGGGAGTGCTGCAGGCCCCAGCATTTAACCTTTCAAAGGGCTCCTCTGTCTTGGAGACACACCGTGCAAATGTTCTCCACTTAATGCAAGTTCTTGGCCTGGCCCTGAAATATTGAGTGGTTATGGCAGAGAAGGAGTCTGTGATGGGTGATCAATTAAAGATGGTAAACATGCTGTCAGTGACTGTTCCAGGAAATACAATTTTTTTTAGTCATTTTTATGTGAGAACAGGAGGAGGGTAATTAGGAAAGCTAACAAGTGTATTCACTTGGAATGAATAACAGCTCACTGAGATACACAGGCTTCCCATTAGCAGTGGAACAGAGACATCCTGGAACCCAGACTTTAGAAACGGATGAAGAATAACAAATGCAGGTGATGTCACTTCTGCTGAAAATCAGAATTTTCAAGACATCATTCACCTGTTAGGCTGTTCCTGAGGTGCACTCATGTTTGGGATGGCATTTTATTCTCAGGTCAAACTATTCTGGGCTCAGAGAGATTAGAGCCTCAGCTGGTTCACATCAGCAATATCCCCACCTCCACCCAATGCCAAGGGAGTTAAGGTATTTACACCTGTGGAGTCTTCCTCAAGAGATTTACGGAATAATCTTAGGGAGGGCAGAGAGCTGGATAAGGGCTGTGCAAGAGGAAAGAGTTTGTAACCTACTGCCCTGACCCTGAAAATTTAGTTTGAGAAAAACATTAATATTAATTTTATTTATCTCTTTTCCCCTTCCTTTTTCCCAGCACCAAGAAACAAAGGTTTCACAATGGGCCTCTGAGCCTCATGAAACTTCTCAGGGGTGCCTGTAGCTTCCCTCATCCAGTCTCATGAGACTCAAACCTTCCCTGAGGCACAGCACACCTCCTGGATGCGCTTCCTTGCCCATCCTCCAGCCCCTGGAAAACAGTGTCCTCACTCCTGTAAACAGTGAGCCTGGGCTGGAAGCAGCATCCAGCAGCAAGGATGAGTGGGACAGCATAGCCAGCAGTTCTCTCAGTCCCAGGGGTGAGGACAAAAGGCTCCCCAGAGCCCACCCACCCAGGGCTGCCTGCAAGAGAGCATTGCCCCTGGCCTGCATCCTACAGGTCTCATTTATAGGCTCCTCACTGCTGTATTTCTGTGTGGTAAGTAAGCTGAGGAGTTTGTCATTGATTGCTACAGTGAAAGCAAGTCAGAAATGATGTGATGTAATGTTCAGATAAATTAAATTTTGTAATATTATCCCAGGGAGATTTTTTTTCTTCTGATTATCCCTGAACACTTTTGCTCTTATCCTGTCACAGTTCTTCACTCTCTCTCTGGATTCTTCTCTTGCCGCTAGGCCATATTTTCCCTTCAGTCCCTCACTCCCTTGTGTGTGCCCAGGTGTGCTGCCTGTGTCCTTCATTCACCCTGACCTTGCTCTGTGCCATCTTCCCCACCAGCCCTTCCCCCAGGAGCATCATCTCCCAGGTGTGCTGGTATCTCCTCCATTAATCCAGACCCACGTGCCATTCCTCACTCTCGCTGGTTTGTGCTGTGCTTCTCCCAGACTTTCTTCCCTTTACCTCCATCCTAGAGATCTTCTCCAGTTTGAACAATTCCTGTTCCCTTGGATGAGGTGAGCACAGAAGCCAACCTCTTTGAGGTTTTTCATCGCAATTAGGCAACAACAGAGCTCCAGGGAGAAGGAAGTTCTGGGCCTCTTTGGCGAGAACCAAGATGCCTGTGGGCAGGAGCACAGGAGAAGCTGAGGGAGCTGTTCCTGGTCAGAGTGGGGCTGTAAGTGGAGGAGCAGGGAGGCTTTCTGCACAGGGTCTTGACTGCAAAGTGTGCTTCACTCATCCTCCCACTTCCAGGCACTTTGGCTATGAGGTAGCTGTGATAATTTCCTATTCTATTTTATTCATTCTGCCACACTTATATATACTCCACTTGGATCAGAGCCTGCTGTCCACTGGGCATGACCCACCCATGGCACACACTCAGAAATGCTAACGGAAGGTAATAACAACATAAATGTCTTTCTCATCAGGGGATCTGGGAGTGCTCCATGAAAGATGACAGGACAGGATCCTTTCCATGAAGAGGAAGCTGAGACTCTTAAGGGTCTTGTCCAAAGTCACCCAGCCAGCCAGGATTCCAGTCCAGGGATCCTACACTGCAGTGCACTCCTCTTTGTGGTAGGTCTTTAAACAAAATGGTATGAAACCTTTCCCTCAATTCTCACCTTCCCAGAATAACAAAAATTACTTTGAACTCCCAGGCCACATTTCACACATTGCCTGCTGAGAGTCTGCAGCCACCCTCCCCTCTGGCCTGGGACCAGGAGGACTGTTCAAAATGGCAGAGAGACTGGTGCACAGACAAAAGCCTCTGGCATGGACACATGAGGGTTATTGCAGTTTCAAAAGCCCATATGTGAGTTCTGCTGGCACAATCTGGGCAGGAAATTTCACAAACATGCCAACTTTTCTTTTTAACTTCATCTCTCCTGACAGTGTATGTATGACTCATTCAGACATATCTTTACTCTATAGTTTTCCCATTCCTTTTTAATTTATTTGAACAATGTCTCACTCTATTTTCTTTCAGAGAATGCCCTGTTATATCACCAGTAAACGGGAAAAATATGATTTTTTTTTTAAGAGTAAAGGGAAAAAATATTTCAGTCTCTTTTTTTTGGTGAGCATTATGATGACAGAAATCATCAACAATAACCTTCAAGTCAGGGATCACAAAACCAATTAGGTTGGAAAAGACTGCCACAGTCAAACTTTTTACCTCATATATATATATATGTGTGTGTGTGTGTATATATATGTGTGTGTGTGTATATATATATATGTATATATATACTCTGTTACTCATTACGATCCCTTTTTTATAGCTTCCTTTTCCTAATAAACACATCTCTTTTTTTATACTTTTGGATCACACTGTGGTTTAAGCATGTAGTTCTGTTTTCTTAGGGTCTGAAACGCACAGACTAGTGCTGGCTGTGGAGTATGTTACAGCTGGGGAGTTATTAGCAGCAAATTAAGCAAGGATTAATTCCTCACCCACACATTTCTATCAGCAACCCAGATCTGCTTATCTCTTTGGTATGATGACCTGGCAAAACACACCGTGTCTGCTTGTGGGGCTGAGCAGCAACTGCAGCAGCGGCCAGGAAGGATCTCAGAAATGTCCCAGGTCACAGATGGGACGTTGGTTTGGACAAGGGAAGCCTCAAGAGGTCTCACCAGGGACAGTCACTTGAGAAGTATTTTTTTAACAGCTAGAGAAGGGACTAAAGGTGTACAAACCTTCCATGACAACATCTTGTCTGATTGCCAGAGACATAAAGTTTTGCCATAATAATAATTAGCCTGTATTGCCCAATGTAGTTTTTTGGAGGTGGATGTTGTCTAGGATTTTTCAAGGAAGAAGCAGGGTTTGGAAAAAGGAATACAGCTCCTAAATACCCAGCTTATCCCCTGCTGACACCAGAGCATCTGATCCACCCTGGGCATGGAGCTGGGCCCAGAGGACTGAGGTGCAGTACCTGGTGCTAACTTTTTGCCTTCTTCTGGCCAAGACAGCTCCTGACTCAGTTTCCCCATTTGTAAGACAGTGTTAATTATATGTTTACTCCCTTTGTGAAATGCTTTGAAGCCTACTCATAGTATGTGTTACCTACAGGGCTGGTAATAGCTATTATAATGAAATTTAAATCAAATTTTATACATATATATAATTTGCATGTACATAATAATTAAATTATAACTAAAACTGGTATTAATTTTTTTTCATGACTTGAGACAACACACACAACAGTTCCCAGTAAGCCAGAAGATTGCAAGTTCATTCAGTATAGAGCAAAAATGCAATTAATTTCAAGATGGGCTTCCAGTGTAAGCAAACCGACAAAGAAAAGCCCAAATTAAAGAAAAAAGTATCAAGGGAATCCAGGGTTTTTAGCACTTTACTGAGCATTTAAGTTATTTAAGCAGAGGTGCTTTTCAACATTGTTCTGACAATCACATAAAAGTAGAAGTAACAGAGTTCAGTCCTCTGCACCTAAACTGGAGATCTAGATCTGGTTTTGTCCATTTTTTGTCTTCTGTTTTTTTTCTACTTAAGCTCAGCATTACTAATTCATAATTCAGACAGATGTTTTGACATTTTGTGAAACTGGCAAAAGGTTTGATTCTTCCTTAATTTAAGTGGCTGCTGGCTTCCAGTCAGAGGGAACTTCACTCTTTCCCACTGGTTTGCAGTACAAGACTAGTTCAAGCTTTGCATTAATTTTAAAGCTCTTTCCTAAAACGCTAACTTCCAGTAGTTTTTTCAATTTAATAAGAAAAAGCTGAACTGACATGTAAGACAGGTTGATTTATTTGTGACTCAAATTGTCTGGGAACATGATCTCCAAAAAAGAAAAAGAAAAGCATTAATATAATGAAGCAATATCAGATGCAGGACACAGTTCTCTGGCCGAAGATGGAGTGAATTGCATTTCTAATTTACCAACACATCAGTCACCTCTGTTTCAGAGGCAGTGTGACATTGAATGAGTTTTTCTTCCTAACAGAGAACTGGATGTATTACAAGAATTAGGTTTAGAACCAGCAATGCAGTTATCTGCTTAATGCCTAATTTCCATTAATTTCAGTCAAAATGCAACTTTTGCTCAAAATGTTCAACTCTCCTATTTTTTCTTTTTTTTTTCTTTTTTTTATTTTTTATTTCACCAATAATGCCCCTCCAGCTTTGCAAGCCTGGGATTTGTGCAGAAATTGTGCACAGTGAACACAGGAGGATGGACATGCTGTGGTCTCACTCTGAAATGAAAAGTCTGAAGTGTGTACCATGGACCACTCCAGACCCCAGGGCTGAGCCCTTCCCACCTGTTGGATGTCACCTAAAGGATCTGGGCAGCAGCAGTGCACAAAAAGCCTTCTCCAAGAGCAGGCAGAGAGAGCTCAGCTGCACTTGGCTGCAGCTCTCACGAGTTATTTGGAAAACACTTGCATGTTTAGAAGGATGCCCTCAGCACACCTGCCTTCAAATGCCTCGCATTTTGCATACAAGAGGTGCTGTGAAATCACACCAGTGCTGAACTCTCAGTAAAGACAACACAGTTCCCACAGTCACAGCCTGAAGGTTGCTGTTCCTTCAGGAGAAGCCCTTGACAGGTTTGTCTCTTTGTGCTGAGACAGCAATCCACACTGCTCTGTCCTACATGATTAAATAAATTACTGTCCTGTGGAAACTGTGCCTGGTGCACATTTCCAGCTCAGTAGCTGGGGGAAAACTGGGGCTGATTTAGGTTATCTGCTGCAAGGAGGTGAAGTAGTCCTTGCACTTCTTGTGTAGACATGAAAGCTTTGCCACCACCTGTAGTTCATTTCTACCGTGTTGTGGCTGAAGGTGTTAGAGCCCCAAATCAAAGCTGGAACTGCGGATGCTGCAGAGAAGACAGTGTGTGCCACTCAGTCCCAAAGTATCTAAATGAGCAAGAAATTCATCAGGAGAAAGGCAGGACTGCACCTTGAGGCTGGGCTGGGCCTTGAGGCTGAGCCGGACTGCTGCAGTGTCCTTGGCAGATCCTCATTCTGACCTAATTCAGTAGGAATGAGGTACCTGCATATGCAAGAGGAAGCTTAGTCTGAGAAACTTGTTGAAGATCACACAGGAAACCTGCAATAAAGTTAGGAACTGATAGAAAATGCCAAATTGTTGGTCAGTGCCTGAACCATGGGGAAATGATCTGACATTGTTCTTTATTGTTCTTTTAGAACAATTTCACAGTCGCCCAAGAAAGAGGCAGAGGGCTTGGTCTGGCAACTTTGCTGTGTGAGAATTTGCCCCTTAGGACTACAGGTTCCTTCCTTCTCTTACCCCTGAGGGTATTGTGGCAGCCATTAAGCCTGAGTGAGTGCTTCCAAGCTGTAATTTCCAGAAAGATAGGTAATTAGTTTTGCCTTGAGTTGTTTTTTTCCAGCAACAGGTGCTGTTGGAGAGTTTTGCAATGGCTCAGATGGGAGTAACTTCAATGGGGGAGAAGGCAAGGAGCCTCCTGGGAGATCTGAAGAGCCTCTGAGTTGAGAGAGGATTTTTTGAAGAAGCAGCAGAGAAGATTTTCTCCACAAATAAAGAGTGTGAGCAGGCAAGAGCCATTCTTCAGCAAGAGACTTTGAGTAATAACAATTGATACAGGTGCTTTGTACTGTTAAAACCCGGGTTATTTTACTGAAACTCATTCAGTAGGAAACATCACTTTGGAGTTTCTCTTTCTCAGCTCCAAGTGAGCCCTTCACAGTGCCACTAGGCTACTCAAGATGAGTCCTTTCATGGACACACCCAGTGTACTTTTAAGACAGAGAAAGATCTTGCAAGAACTGGGAGAAATCAAGATTTAGCCTGCAAAATAAAGGTGGAAGCTGCTTTAATTATAGATTCAGAGCATGTTGCCTTAAGGATTACTCAATGATGAGATGACCACTCAGTCCCCATATAACCTCATTAAAGACTGATAGGCTTGTCTTTTAAATATGTGCTTTTCCCTGTGCCAGATCTTAAATGGTTCTCTGCCCGGTAATGCAGCTGCACCTTTAGCAGACCTTTAGTTTTTTTTAGGTTATTGAAGATGCATAAAAAAATGAATCTGCAATGCTTCAAATCTTGGATCTTAAATGCTGACTGCTTGGCCTCTCAGAGGGCCTGGGGAGCAGCAGTTGGGCTTCTAAAGGTTAAGTTCTGCAACCAAATCCCAAAATGTTTTTAGCAGCCAAGCCTGGCTGGCTCAGTGACCATCATCATGAGGGCCACAGTGGCAGCCGTATGTGGTCAAAGGTTTGGATCATGCCTCATGTCCGCATTTCAGTCTGCACCTGCTTTCCCTGGATCTCTCAAGACCTACAGAGTCTTCTGTGGTGGCTGTGAAAGGACCACAGCGGATGTGAGCACACCAGGACACAAGAGAAAACTCCAGGGGGATGGAGGAGGAGTGATGGAGACTCACCACCAAACAGTACCTGGCTGTTTCTGGCTAACTCTCACTCACCTTGAAATGAGCTTAGGATGTTTCTTATTGGAGGAAAAGAGTCTTACACCTCTGAGACACTATTCAGAGTCACTGCCACTGCCAATGCGTGACTGTTTTTCCACAGATTCCTCCTGTGACTTCAGACAAACAAATTACCTTTTCCCTGCCCTTTTCTCAGAAAAAAATGACAGTAACAAAATCTGCCTATGATTTTCTCCCTCCAAAGTCAAGGTAAGTCAAGAGCATCTCACCTGGGGTCAATGGATTTGCAAGGATGTAAAAGCAGGTGAAATAAACAGTGTTCAGTTACAAGTCTACTTAGATTTGAGGTTTTTACACCTCGCTCTATGATGTGTGTATAATACTTGGAACACTTTGTCACAATCTCAGCTGGAGTAATTAGATTATTCTATCCTATAATTAATAAACACTGTTGTCTAAATATGACATGCAACATTTCTAACAGCAGAGTATTTTTCATCTGAGAGTCCTAAAACACTCTCAGAACAAACCCTGATTTCTACTTTAGAAATATGTGCTTTTCACTGGTCTCATGGAAAGAAAACAGCTCTCCCCCTTGTCTCTCAATATAGAGAACACAGGGTAAAAAAGCATTTATATGTCTTTGCATTCCTGCCAAAATGATTACCAGTGTCTTTAACAATTACAGTATTTTGAAATGAATTATCAGCCTACATCTCATCTGAGCATCTATTTTTTTCCCCATAATCTGCTTTTACAGGGGCTTTTAACTGCATAAGATTTTTCTTTCCCATTAAAATGCTGTCTGGATGACTGGAAAATAGAATAGCCAGTCCTCAGTGCTTAGTTTCCATAGTGAATGTCTGGAGCAAAGGGCTGTGGGATTATTCAATTACTGCAATAATGGCCTTTGACCCGCTAAAAACAATCCAAAAGGCAGAATTCATATATTGGATTATTTTTAACATTAATCATATTCTATTTAGAAATCACAGTAAAGCAGCTAGGGTTGAAGACAGACCGTAAACTATTTGTGTCTACTTTATTGAAGTGGTGTAAATTTTTATGTTGCATAGTTGTACAAGTGATGCCTCCAGCGATTTTCCTCCCCTCCCCACATTTATGTACTTTGCTAAATGCCCTTCTTTGCTAAGTGCAAAGCGTCCTCCTCAGCAGTGCATTACTAAATACAACGACCGGTATGATTCGAGCACTCTGTGTAGATATTAAATTGCAGATAAAGAAATGTTCTTGATCCTGAAACTGCAGAAGAAAGGGAAAGCAACAACACCTCAGACTTGAGCCCAAACTGTTCATTTCCATGAACTACAGGAAGAAACAGCAGACTGAAATAACTGTGCCCCCCTTAACTTTGCCTCCTGTCCACATATCATAACCTTCCCCACAACTCCCCTTTTTGCAAGACATTACTTTGGAAAAGAGAGAATCTCTGCCCTGGTAAAACTCCAGGGAAAGATTCCTGGGATGACCAACACGTGTCACCTAGACGTGCTCCCCTGTTGTCCTGAGCCACTGTCTGATGCCACAGCACAGCCATGCCACCACTCCCAAGGAAGGAGGAAACACACAGGGCTTGGGAAGGAGATCTATGGGGCTATAAATCAGGGTTAGGTTTGAAGTTCAAGTACCAGCTGAAAAACACTCATTATTCCAGCAACCTAATATAGGATCAGATGCCCTCGCTGAAATTTTGGGAAATTTTTATTGGCACTAGAGCTACACCCATAGCAAGGACACGTTGAGGACATTGGCAATACAAATAAACGTTTGGAAAAGGAATTCACACAGCAGCAATGCTGGCAACACGCAGCTTCCCACCCAGCAGTTACAGAAACTACAAAACACATCTGCTTGGAAACCTGGTGCCTGTGATCTTCTTTAGATCACTCCTTATCAGGAGCACTGTGGCTGTTTCAAACAGCTTCATCCTCCTGTAGGAAGAAGTAGATTTGTGTTTTGGCAGTGGTACCACGGGCACCCATCTCTCCATACAGGCTCTCCCATGGGAACCACTCCCCAGCTGCTCACAGCTGGATTGCTGGATGCTGAGAATGTCTCACTGGTGCTGTAACACAGTGTGTCTGTCATGGAGTGTTCCTGCTGGGCTGATTGAGATGAAGGGATGGGAGCACCCTTCCCTGCAGTGAGACCTCCCTCCTGCCACGTCTGCTCATCCAGCACCCCCCACCAGCACCAAGAACACGGCTACACGGCTGTGCCTGCTGCTCCCACAGCCCTGTACCACCAGGACTGCATGTGCAGATGGGCAGGCTGCTTTTGGTTTATCTCATGACAACAAACATTTCCAGTGAAACCTCCCCTTCAGGAGCATATCTGAGGGAGGCACGTTTGCTTCAGACACACAGTAAAACAAAAATCTTGCTGGTACAAAGGGAGGTCTGCCCTGGAGCTTCTGAATTCTAAGGTGAGGCAAAGCCTGCAAATTGCCACTACAGAGCAGGGTTAGTGTGTGATGTTGTGACTGTGTGGCTGTGCCTTTGCACTGGGCCAAGCAGAGTCCAAAAGGGTTTAGATGCTCAGTCTGTCCTGGCTGTGCCCAGGGCTGGATGACTTTCAGAAATCCCTTTCAGCCCTTATTTTTGATGCTCCTGTGATAAAATTTGAGAAGACGAAGAAAAAAAGTAACTTTTTTTCCCCCCAAATGTAAACAAGTAATTTCCTAACATGGGCATAGTGAATAAATCAGGTGAGTGCTCACTCTGACAGCAGGATCTGTGGCATCCTGTGACAGTCAGTTATAAATGGCCCAGCAGAAATTCACACTGGGTGAAATCAGAAATAATTGTCAGAGCAGGTGGCATGAATGTGCTGAGGGGAAAATCAGATGTTACAAATAAACTGTTACTTGGAGGAAGAGGCTGAATGCAAAGGGGTTCTTAAAAGCTCAGTTCTTCTCTGAGAGCCCTCCAGGTCCCTTCCAGATCACTGGAAGCTTCACTGCTGCCTCCTGCTAGGCAGGAATGTGTGTGCACACGTGTGTTTCTGTGTGTGGCCAAGATGCACCTAACACAGCCCCCAGTGGCACTGCCCTGCTTTATCAGTCCCCTCTGCTGATAAGGCTCCGTGCTGAGAGCAAGGAGGTCTGTGTGAGGGAAGGATTCACCTGATCTGAGGGGACAGTTGCACAGAGCATGGTTTTGCCAAAGCTGTCTATGCTTCACCCCCCTCAAATGCAATGGGATGGTAAAAGCAGATCTGAAGCCCACCACAGTGCACTGCAAGGACAGACTCCAGGGCAGAAAGCATGAAATGTAACTTCATATCCCTGCCTGAGGAATTGTCCCATGTGTTTTAGTGGTGCAAGGAACGGGAATAGCAGCTGACAGACAGTGCCAGTGGCAGCTGGGATAGAAGCAGCGCTGCCACATCCCAGGCTGGGCCACCCAGCATGAGCCCCTTGCTCAGCTGGGGATGGCCCTGAACGCCTCCCTCTGCACAACGGGTGTGGCGGTGCAAACCAGGGCTGTGCCCCAGCCCATGGGGAGCAGACAGCCCTCACAAACTGGAGCCTTCCAGCCCTCCCCAAAAACCTTGGGCCCCACAGCAGCACCTACAAGCTGTCCCTCCACCCATATGCTGCTTTCCAAACCCAGCCTGAAAATGAGACTTCTGTCTCCAGACTGCCACAAGGCAGGGCTGAGCTCCATCAGTTTTCTATCGGGTTAAGGGCTGACTGGATGTTTCATTTAAAGTGATGGCAAACCACTGTGAGTTGCCATCACTTGATGGCAAAAAAACCTCTGTATCTTGGGACTGGGGAGTTCCAGTGCCCTGCCTTGGAGCAGTGACCTTGCAGCACCTCTGCCCAGTTACCCAGCACCACACCAGAGCTTTTGGCTATCCAGCTGCTGGAAGTGGCATGCAGGTACCTGGAAAGAAAGCTGTGACTTCAAGATGGGACAGGTACAGACAGGCTATAAAAAAGCCAAGCAAGCACACACTAGCACAGGTTTCTGTAAAGGCAAGGAGAGCTAACCCTCTTTACCATGAAAGTGCTGCTTTTGATAGGGCTCTAATTGGGGATTTTTATTCAGCGTTGACTCTCTTTTATCAGCTCCTTGTCTGCATGAGGTTCTTTTAGGCATGGTAAATGAGATTCATATTACCACATTCCTGCTCCTCCGGGCATTTTCACATCACTTTCCCCCTCTGCAGATGAAAAGCAGGGCAGTAATAAGTGGCATTTCTGTAGAATATACTGCCTCCAGACACAAACTGCATGCACAATTACTTCTCCCTATGGGGAAAGTAAGGTGACTGAAGACAAAGTGATTACAGCACCTTTCCTTTGCTAGGTTGCTTTGATCATGGAGGATCTCACAGATTTACGGAAAATCTTATCCTGAAGCAATAAATCATGTGAACTAGGCAAAACATTTCCAAGATTATTTTTTTAAATACAAACACTGGTCATACATGGACAAAGCCCAAGAGGTTCTGTCAGATGTCTCCTGTGACAGCTTTGCATAAAAAGAGTGAGAGAGAATAAAAAATACACATGGATAATCATACACCCAAACATTTTGTACTTTCCTTAAAAACTGAATCTCTTACTTGTGTTTCCTTACATCATGACAGTCTGCACTTGAGGACATGTACAGGTAGGCAGTATGGCCGCTCTGAGTGGGGCTGGGCACAGCCCAGATATCTGAAATAAAAATATTTTATTTTTTCAGTGGCTGCAAGGGATTGGAGTTACATCCATCTAGCTGTGGGAAAGACCTGACTGCCTATCTCAGCTCCTGGAAACGCCTTATCCCAAGTATCCTACATCCTGGAGGTCAGGGAAATACCCTGTTAGAGAGGTGTTTGCATTGTACCATGTCCAGAAGGGCTTAGGCATGTGTCTTCTCTATCCATAAGTACAAGATCTCTGAGATCAGCTGTAGCCTCATCCCTCCAAGTTCATGTTTTTAGGGCACAGGCAGACCTGCACCAGCCCAGAAAGAGAAATTAGATAAAGAGAAATACGTGACAGCAGGGATCATATTAGGCAAGACTTGAATGCAAGTGGCATTGCACTTTTGAATGTTTCAATTTCCTTTCCTAACTTAGCTTAAAGACAGTTGATGTCAAATGGGTGCTTTGCAGTCAAATAGCACATTTAGTGCTTGGGATATTCCATGGGAGTAGTTTTAGCTGCAGTAATGCAGAAAACATTGTAGACTGACCACCCAAGTCACTGACTCAATGTAGCTTTTTAAGGAGTGAGCTGTAAAGCACAGAGGGAAAAGAAAACTTTTGGTGATCTGGTTCTCTCTAAGTAATAAAATAAATGCAGAGGGCCTGTGAGTGAACAATATACTTCACACCCAACTGGAGTTTCTGACCGCCAACTGGCTCATGAAAGGACGCACTAAGAGACGTGCACAGACACAGCACGAAACTTCTGCCATCAACAGGTCTGAGAACTTCCTTTGGTCTCACCCTGTGCTGGTGGAAAACTTTAATTCCATCACCTAGCTCTCAGGCAGATTTCATTTTGACTTGGTTTTAAACAGACTTATTGGACCATGCCTGAGGTGGCTGTGGTTGGTGAAACTTCTCCTCCTGAGACAAAGTGAAGCGAGAACGGAAAACTTAAAAGGTAAGGCAAGATGATTTTGCTTATTTGCTGTAAGGAGATGGTTTTGCAGGCCTGACTAGGAAAGTCTTCCCAAAATCTGCTTTCACAAGCTTTCCAATCTGCTCTCTTCTGGCTGGCTCACAGATACTTTGTTGGCTCAGTAATGAGCTGTTATAAGTGAGACTCCTGTAAATCAGATGACTCTGTAGTCATTTGATGCGTATACTTGGCGTGCTGAGTCACAAGGACAGGGGTTACCTCATGTCAAGCTAATCATGCAAAACGAATTACAGACAGAGCAGAGCTCTGGGGTGTGCACAGGGGGGCCCTGAGGTGTGGGAGCTGGGCAGCCACCATCCTGCCCTTACCCCATCGTCACCATCAGTGGGGGCTCTGTCCCTCACTTCTGCTGCTGGCACAACTCTTCCTCCTCCTCCTCCTTTGGTAGAAATATCTCCTTTAAACAGTATTTACAGCAGACCTCTAGAAGGCCTCCACCAGATAACGTCTGGTTACACGCCCAGGTTCACAGCAAGGTCGGACAGGGCGTCCCAGCACAGACTTACATAGAGGACACTACTTTTCTTTAAAACAGAAAAGTCAAATAATTTTCTTTTCCAACACACTGTTCCCTCTAACAGCCCATCCCTGACCCTGCCTGTTGGCTGTACACTTCCCTCCCTGAGCCATGGCTTCCTCCCCGTGGTTCCTCCTCTTCTGCACCTTCTCGCTCCCAGAGCGGTCCCCAGCCTTGCACCCTCTCCTCACCTTCACACCCATGTGCTGGCACTTACCCACTGACAAATGTTAGGCAACCTTTAGACTTCCCAAAGAAAACAGCCTTCATTTAAGGGCTTAATGCAGGAGGGAAGCCACAGCAGCCTCTCTCAGCAACCCCTCTGGATAATTAGAGTTGCTGTAAAGGGCTGCCCTGTGCTGCAGCTGCAGGTACCCACCCCTCCCATCAAGCTGTGGAATCTCCTTGTACCTTTGGCTGCTCAGAGTTCACACCAAAACCACGGAGACAAGCAGAGGGGAAAACAGACATATTAACACCTTTATTTTTCATAGGGGGCAGCAGATTAGAAGAAAGAGCATTTCACTCCATTAGTCTTAGGGCAGTCTTGCATCATGAAATAACTCAAAAATCTGCAAGCTGAAGCCAGGACAAAAATCCCATAAGCTCACCAAAAAGCAATGTTTGGATAATGGTATTCTGGTATTCCCTGGTGAAATATTTTGCAAGTTACCTCTCACAGGTCATTCTTTTTCCTTCAGACTGTAGAAAGCAAAGAAACCTCAGCACATGCAGCAAGGAAAAAATGATGACTTTGATGGTTTAGCACTCAAGCCAGAGCTTGAAGAAGGGGCACTCTGCTCCAGAAAACCACTTCCTTTTTTTGATGTGCTAAATATTTAATGCAAAATGTACAACAAGTTTTGGCAGCCACCTGCTTACCTCGACCACTAAATCGCAGTCGAATATGCAGTGGTGCCTCTCTATCTGATCAGAGTCTGAGCTTCTTGCTGCACAGCAGACCTATTTTCAGGAAATGTGATGAGAATTCCCACAGCTCCCACTGGACTACCTGGTGAGTAAGCATGGATTTGAATCCCATTACTCAGCAAATCTGACTTCTCCAGTTCTTGGACCAAAGCTCCAGATTCTGTGTAATCACTGAAAAGGAGGAATGGATTAATTCAGATAGAAAAGAATCACTCTGGTGAGGTCTGTGAAAGGTGGTGTGTGTGCACCTGCCTTCAGGAAAAGTCCTGGGTGGTGTATCCCATCTGGCTGTAGCTGTCTGGCCCCACGGAGGCACAAGTGTTCAGGTAACCCCCTGTGCTGCGTGGTGGCCCTCCTGGGGAATGTCAGCCACTGACAGTGTGAAGAAACCAGTGAACTGAATGGGCCACTGCAGGCAGGCACCTGGAGAAGGGCAGAGGGCAGGTGGCCAACAGAGACCCTTGCTGCTACTGGAGAGGGCTCTGTTCCAGCACAGAGTCTCTGCCTGAATACTCAGTCTCTGCAAGGCGCAGCGCTGTGCTGAGCCGCCCTCAGCCCCCACAGAGCAGCAGGGGGTTATTTCTTAGGGAGTGCATTATCTCTGATGGTCCTGCAGTTACCCTCCCTCTCACCAACTCATCTCTCCTCCAGCCATACACACATTTCAGTTATGTGACCATTTTCTGTCAGGGATCACATTTTTGTTCACACACAGAGTATTTTCCTAGGGAGACCAGTTCAAGAGCATCACGCATTTGATTTTTGTTCCTATTTTCTGGAGAACAGCACAGCCTGGCTGGAAGTGTCAGGCTATCCAGGGAGAGCAGCCCTCCCTGTGAGCCCTCACAGCTGGCTTGTTTTCAGAGGTGATGCTGCACAGATCACGGCCTCTGTTGACATGAGAATCATAACTGATCCCCAATTTTATGGCAGGTGAAGAGCAGTGGCTGCAGCTGATGGTGTGTCCTTGTGTTGTGGTTGCATGGCTGTCCCACCCCTCTGCCTGTCTGAAATTGTGAATCCCTGTGGCAGCAGCCGAGTCACTCTCATGCTTTCCCTTCACAGAGGTACCACACATATGAAATAAATAGCAGCAGCCCTGCTGAAAGGCTCCTGCATTGTTGAGGACCAGGCTGAAACCCCAGCAGACAACTCAGAACTGTCTCCCTCCTCAGAACTTGCTCTGCCTGCCTTCCTCTGTGAGAAGAAAGGGCAAAAATGACATAGCCATGACTAGACCCCTTCCTGGTGGGAGATGGGATGCCTGGGCTTGGAGGGGCACAGCTCTCACTGCCAGGGAGAATGGAGTGAGGTCTGCATGAAACATCCTTCAGGGCTTCAGGCTTTGGCCTCTTTTGAGCAGGAAGAAAAACACTCTCCCTGAAACCCTTGACTGACCTGAGGTTGGTCTGCAGAAGGGTGAAGCCCTCACTCACAGAGAGCAGCCACAGCGCTTGCCTCAGTGCCTGCTCTCTGGGAAGCTGAGCCTTTGGTGTGCTCCAGTATCTGATCCTGTTTGAGTCACAGCCCTCTCCCCCGTGACAAAGCCTGGTGAGCTGACAGCAAACAGCTCAGCAGCTGTGATGGAGGTTGCAGCACTGAAATGGTCCTGCAGCCTTGTCTGTCCCAGTGTAACAGCAGCCCCAGACACTGTCCCTGCTCTGTCCCCAAGCAGAGCTACTGTGCGATACAAAAGTGCTCCGGTCTTTGGAGGAGAACACCATGTACCACCTGATTTCCCGAGCAGAGGTAATTCTAATGCTGTCTGCTGGTGCCTGTGGGGACCAGCAGTGCATGTCTTGGCAGCCCTCACGTGTTGTTCAAGGCAGATTTCCTGCACAGATCTGGGCGCTGGATGTCAGCCACCAGCAGGATGGAGATGAACACACCCGCTCAGGAAATGATAAAGGAACTGACCGAATGCTTTTATTAGTGAAACAGCATCATTTGGAGCACTATGAGACCACCCCTTCCAGAAGCAAAGGCAAAGTGTGGAATTCACAAGCAGCTCCTAACCCCATGCCAGGCACACAGTGCCACTGGGTGAGCTGTGCAAGTCGGCTAACACTAGGAAGGACCTCAGTGCATTGTCACTTCTGAGTGGTGGAACCTTTGGGAACCCCACTGATAAGGAAGGGAGATGGCAGAAGGATGGTGATCCACTTATTATGAACTCATGTCAGTAAAACAATTTTCTTTTTCTCAAAACCAGCATTGAGGAACCAGGGGCATGATCCTGGCATGGAGGAAGCTGAGAGAACGAGAGAGCAGATGCAACACAGGCTGGTGGAGTGGGAGGCACTGCACAGGTGACACATAAGTCTGCAGCAGATAGAGAAGACCTACAGCAAAGATGGACTGGGCAGATTTCAGCACTGAGGCAACACATAAAACCCTGGAGTTAAAGGGCCTTTTTCATGTGGGAGATTATTTTGCCAGGATGAGTCATGAAAGACTCACATCAGGCATCCTCCAAGGCAGCAAGCTCTGGAGCACAGCCTCTGGCAACACAGAACGATGCCCACCGGCCAAAACATTTTCCCAGGCATGCCAGAGCCCAGGTCAAACACTTTTGCTGCTGGGTTGAGGGGTATTTTCATGCAGGGCACAGTGCCTCTCTCCTACCCCTTGGTGCAGCCAATGCTCACAGGGCTCTTGCACAGTGAGAGGTCACCTTCAGGCACCCTTCTCCAGGAAATGGAGGGAATTGCTCTTCAGCTTCTCACCTCCCAGAATTGTCCTGCAAATGCTGAGCTACTCCATGCAAAGGCAGGTGGACCTCTCCCCTGCAGTGTTTTGTGACAAAAGGGTGGCTTGGACATGATCTCCAGGGAAGAGTCTATGGTTACAGATTCCAGGTGAGAGCAGGTACTTCTGCAGCTCAGAGCTAAGTGTCTATATCTCTTTGCAGGTCCCTTCTACTCTCCTTGCTGTTTTCTTCAGGCTAACTTAGGGGATTGCTCCTTGTTTGCCTTGGTTAATTTCACTTTTACATGCGGAGTTCTCCCAGAATCTGCACAGGACTCCAATCAGAACTGGATAGAGAAATGTAAGAGGTAAAGTCCTGAAATACTCAGCCCTGCAGCCTCTAAAATCCTTTCTATCTGGGCAATTCATGTTACCTGGTAGCTAAAGATCATTACCTTTTGACTAATTAATGGAGGAGCACTGATCTGACCATTGAAGAAAAGGTCTTCCTGCACCGATATTTTCTCTTCAGCTGGGAAGAGGAGATTGGGAACCAGAGCTATGGAAAACTAGCAGATTTTAGGCAACCAAGACCTCTTCATAGCCTAAGGAACATAACATTGAAAAATGTGCCCATGTAAAAAGGAAGAAAATTTTGTAATTGATTTTCTGGGACTCAAATGGCTGAAACAGAGAGATAAATGAACTATGCTCATAACTGGACAAATCAGGGTATGCAGACACTTTCTTGTAAAAATGAAAGCTTTTTTAGTTGAGGTTGATAAATCTCACTCGGAAATTTTCAGAAACATTTTAATGAAACTTTCAAAATTATTTTAATAGAACCCTAACTAAGAGTCTTTTTGGATAAAAGACTGAGATATTACACCTGATTGTCTCAAAAAGGAAGCCTGAGAGCAAGTGTATTTTACTAGGAACATCTGTACTGCACTCTAGTATTACTATAGTGTGATGAGAGTGCAGGAGACTTAACCTGGCCTGTTTTTCTCACTGTTTAAAGCAGTGAAATCTCTTCTACCCAAGCCTTGATCTCTGCCTAAAGACTTATCAGGAGAAGGCTAAAATCAGACAGCAGAGGGGAGACTCCTCTAAAAGGCACAAAGAGCAATAGTAAAAATTCTCCAGAAAGAAAGGGAATTTAGGCACAGAGGGTCCAGTTATATCAGCAGCAAAAGCCAATGCTTTTACAAATAATGGTCATGAATGATCAGTCTCTACAGGTCCTTACCAGTCCTCAGTCAGCCTGAGACAGATGCTGAACTATACTGAGACATCCGGTGTCTAAATAGCTTTGAACAGCTGGTCAGCAGAACTTGGCCAAAAGAACAGCTGAGTCAGGACATCAAAACATGACCCTACAGAAATTCACTGGGCGCTGCATATTTTCTTCCTTCCCTGCCCCATGGATGTAGCAGTACATGCTCACTTGCAAGCCCCAAATAGACATTTTAAAAAGAGAACAAACTGCCATGACAAGATCCTTTACAGTCACAACCATATTCTGGAGTTTTCATTTAGTCCGGCAAAATGGGGTGGTTACTAGAGAAAAGATCTCAGGCTAGAAGGAAAACACCAGTGTAAAGAGCTGTGCCAAATTTTGTTAGAAAAGCTCTGATTTTTCACACATCTGGACTCTCCACACTAAAGGCCAGTGCACCTGGGCTCTTTCTGCATCAGGGAACCTGCAGCAGAAACTGAGGGTGCCTTGCATGTTTGTTTTGGGTGCTCCATATGCACAGCTCCAACAGTGGAACAAATCACAGACATACCTAAAAGGGAGGGATGGGGTTGGAAGGCTGAAGTTGAGAAGGGTATTTTTTTTTTATAATTTCAGGCAAAATATTTTAATATTTTGTATCTAATTTTTCCATGTACAATTATTAGCTCTGCATGCCTGTAGGAACAGTTTCAGACAACTTCTAAACTTGCTCCTAAGTTCTCAGTTCTGTTCTTGCTGTACTGCTTAAAAGAGCAAGACATGGCAGGAATGAATGACACCCATTTGGCTCCAGGGAACTTTGTTGTCTGACTTTCCCATTTCATTTGTGCCAGAAAAGGTTTATGCATCTGAGATGAGAGCAGCTCCCTAAGCAGATTTTTACCTTGAGGGAGTGATGAGCTGAATGTTACTGTTGGAGGAGATTGTGTAACTCACCAGATACCAGATCACAGAAGTGAGGTGGGAAAAGTCACTGGAACTGGTCCATGTCACGTAGACTGAAACCTCCAAACATCCAGAAAGTTATGTAAAATACTCTAGGAAAAAAAGCACAGACTCACATAAAGAAAACAAGAAAATTGGTGATTCAGGAGATGTTGCAGGACCTTGCAGATCTCAAACAGCTGAACTGGCCAGAGTATAAATCCAAGCAGAAAACATCTAGCAAATTCTTACGGGCACATTTCAGGAGGCCATTGAAGGGGAGACGGAAGGCTGAGGAGGGAGTAGCTGAGCCTTCTGTTGGCCATGGAAATGTGAACATGCTTCCCAGGGCAATGCATCACCCCCCAATCCCAACAGACCACAGGGGAAAAATCTCCTGCCACCCATTTTCCATAACTGCCCATGCAGTGGCAGCACCATCTGACCAGTAACCAGCCACTGAGGGTCAGTGGTAAAGAACAGAAAGACACAGAGAGCAGAAAGAATGGAATGAAGAGAGAGGAATCTGGGCTCTTAAAAGAGCAAGTTTATTAATCTGGATGCTAGATTGCAAACGGTGGGATGCACGTAGGAATCGAGGCTGGGAGACAGCTGTGCAGCCTGGAAAGTTACAGTGCAGAGTGACAGTGTCATCATGCACACAGGAACAAAGCTGCTCCCAGTTCAGCAGTGTGCTGTTGCAGAGCAGCTGAAGGGCTGGAGAAGGCACTGCAGCACTCACACAGCCAGCTCCACTGAGAACAGATTCTGCTGGCTGAGCTGCCTTCCTCCAGCTCAAAGTTTCAAAGGCACGAGCTGTGCTCCCCAGGTTTTGCCCAAGTATTTGAGGATCAGGGAGGCATTCAGCCTTATTGACCTTTCAGTGGTATGGAAACTGCAGAGCAAAAGGACAGCTGGAATTCTTCCTCCCGTACACATCGACCCAGGGCAAAGTTATCTGAACACACTGGAGTGTGGAGACATGGTGAGGGCTGACACGTGGAGGAATTGCTCAGGATATAACATGGACCTGCTGGAGAGGGTCCAGAGAAGGCCACAGAAAAGATCAGAGCACCTGTCCTACAAACACAGGCAGAGAGAGCAGGAGTTGCTCAGTCTGGAGAAGAGAAGGCTCCAGGGAGACCTTATAGCACCTTCCAGTGCCTATAGGGGCTCCAGGAGAGCTGGAGAGGGACTTTCCCACAAGGGCATGGAGTGCTGGGACAAAGGGGAAAGGTTTTAAACTAAAAGATTGGATTTTAAGAAGGGTTTTTGCAATGAAACTGGTGAAATACAGGTTGCCCAGAGAGGTAGCAGATGCCCCACCCCTGGGAAGGGAAAGAGCAGTTCAAACAAAACAAGTAGGAATGAATATAGAAAAATAAATATGCATCTCTGAACAATTTCAATCTACCCATTATTCAGATTGTCAAGATCCAGAACAGATGTGTTGACTCAGCTTTAACAATGTCAAAGTGCAGCCTCCCTGGCCAGGTTCAGCTGTCCGAATGTAGGTAACTCGTGCTCTCTGAGACAACCAGGATATGCAGCCTTGCCTCTGCTGGCCTCTCTGGGAGGGGACAGGTTTATCCTGGGTCCTATGTCAGATATGCCAGTCCCACGTAGATGTCTAGGGGCCCTAAGGTACCTAGGATGGGCATCAGGTACCTTTGTGTAGAGAAGAAAATGGAGAAGCTGGACTGAATCCATCTTCCCGGCTCCTTGAGCAGTAATGGAGAGGTGTGTGTGTCTGCAACACCCATCTCTAGAGGTATCTCCCTCCAGAGGTACATTTCTCTTTCCAGATGCTATTAAAAAATCCTTGAAAATTAACTTGCAGTGTACATGACCTGCTTTAAAAACTAAAGACAGTTCAGTTACTCTCTTCCTTAGTCACGCAAACATCCCCCAATATCTCACTTTTGGGTTTTTGTAGACTCGGTTGGAAATGAAGAGCCCAGAAATACCAAGCTCCGACAGCCAGTGACTGCCTTGCTCTGGGACATTGCTCAGTTGGTGGCCTGGTCCAACTCAGCCTGGTCCAGGGACATGACAATCAGTGAAGGGACACAGAGCAGCAAGGCTGCACAGCACATGGAAAAAGGCTCCCAGACAGGCAGTGCTCCCAAACCACAACCCACTTGCACCACGGACTGCTCCTCCCCCACCACAAATTTTCTGGGGTACAAAATGTCACAAGAAAGGTCTGGTATTGTCTTTTTATCTTATTTTTGTTCACAGCCCCTGAGGGAGAGTTAGCACTTTGCAATTGCTTTTCCCTGTTCTTCTGTCATCTGTGGATATTTCCATGACACACTTGCCTTGAGGCCATCAGACTCAGCTGCCAGCCCTGAGGGCATCTCCACCTGGCTGAGCGTAATGAGCATGGAGGGAGGACATTTTCAGAGGACAAGATGCTTGGATTTTACAGAGAAAGGGTGTGATCAGAAAACTGTAGCATTGGCCCTTTTCACAGGTTGAAAATGCTTGCGGAGAGCAGCAGGAAGGCTGGGAAGAGCCTAGGGAGGACAAGCTGAGCTGTTGGCCCTGCAGAGGGTGGGCACCAAGTCTATGTGGTTGTGCAGTTCTAAATCTTTGGTCCCTTCTAACAGCACCTCAGACCTTGTTTCAGCAGAGACTGTGGTGACATCTGGTCCACGGGCAAGCAGCTACAGATTTATGGCTTTTTCCTTCAGGAAAGGGCTGTCACTTTCCCTTCATCTGCATTTGTTCTCTGATGGAACACATTCAGCAAGCAAGAGACACAGAGCTTTCTTAATGGTGTCAAGAATGGATGTTTTCCAAATCCAATGAAGCCCCATATTTATGTCTCTGGTTCTTCTGATATAAGGAAAATCTGAACCCAAACCCTCACCCTTGCAGAGCAAGCTGAGATCTGAACCCAAACCTCCTGCCCAGAGAGTGCTCCAAGGACTGGTGTGCTATGACTAAAGTGGGTACCACCCCTAAACCACTGCAGGTGGAGACACCCAAACCTGCTACCACGGATAAATTAAGCTCCAAGGATACCTAACAAAACATCTCTGGAGCTCCAGCAGCTCAGCAGGCTCAGGAATCCAGATGGACTAAACTTCTCCTTCAGAGCAACCCCTCTGGTCCTGTGTGAGAGGGATCCAATCTCTGGGGCAACAGAAATGAGGTCCCTCCGGAGGGGATTTGTGTTTGGCACAGGGCAGCAGCCCAAGCAGAGAGCTGGGAGGCCTGGCAGCACAGTGCTGGACTAATTTCTGCACATGTCATGTTCCAAGCTCTGAAACCTCATTTAAATCTAGTCCCCAGTTATGGATCTCTTCCTGGTCCTGCCCTTCTGCTTCCTGTGCTGGATAGCAACATTTTGGTGCATTCCTTATCCTGCACGCTTTCTGCATGGTACAGGAATTCACTACTCACACCAGAAGCAAAAATAAAGCTAACTAAAAATATCTGCCACAAGAAGTATTTTGGCTTTGCAGGTGCAAACATGTGGCTGAAATGAGTAAATAGGGAGATCTTCCAGCTGAGTTGTTCTCCTG
Source organism: Bombycilla garrulus (assembly GCA_013400315.1). NCBI lineage: Eukaryota > Metazoa > Chordata > Aves > Passeriformes > Bombycillidae > Bombycilla > Bombycilla garrulus. Next base: position 3,258,663 of record VXBU01008198.1, read on the forward strand.
TGTGTGCGTGCACATGTGCTTGCATCTGCATTTTTACTTGAAGTGTTGTCATCTTCACTAAATATTTTACTCTTTTCGAAAGCATGTCTTTAAAGGGCTTTCAGCAGTAGGAAAGAACACATGGATTTTTACTCCTCTACTGCACTAAGAATAATTCACTTGTCAGATACCACACTGCTCTCTTGATCAGCTGGTTCTGCAAACAGAGAGGAACCACATCCTATGCGCACAGAGAATCCCTGAGTCACCACTCTATCTTCCGTTCCATCGTCTCCATGTTTGAGCCATGAGAAGCTGGGGCCTTGGACTGGCTCTGCTGCTCAAGGATTTATGCCATCAGGCACAGTTAGCAGAATATAAAGGTTAGAGGTACAATTAACAAATTATGGTTGGATGACTACAGTCCTTTGACTACAATGGGACACAGCATGAAGCTCTTATTCTGTAAACATCTAAAACTGTGGGAGTTGAACCCTGGTCTCAGAAGTCCACAGACCTGACTTCTGGTGGGAGTCACCTCTCCTGTGATCTTTGAGGCACCAAGACCCCACAGAGCTGGTGGTGTCATGGGGATTATGCGCCTCAAGACAGACTAAGGCATAATCTAAGGTGGATGCCAAGCAGAACAGCCACATTTGTTGCCTTCCTTGCCATAAATGCCAAGGAGGCCAACTCTAGCACAAAGCCTTGAAGTCCCGTCCCACCCTGTGCTCTTCACCAATACCACTGCCCTACTCACAGCCAGAAAACAGGGGTGATGGTATGGGCACATTCCCTGTCCTCAGCAGCACTGGCCTCCTGGCTCACACTGCCTGCTCTTGTCCTCTCCTCAGCTTCCACTAGCATCAGGGAAACTCATCCTGTTGATCTCAGTGGGCACCGGATCAGACCCAGTGTACATTCTTGCACAGCAGCTGGTTTTGGCCCCAGGGTGCTTACATTTGGAATGGGCAGCATCATTTTCCTGTTTTTTAATGATTACTAATGAAATGTCTGAGCATTATAATAAGTGCAACACAGAAAGTCTACATATAATTTATATCTTGTTTTTCATTCTTGGTGGTGATCAGTAGCTGGCCATGAATACAGGTTCATCTCCAAGATGTGTCCCAAATGCCTTCTTCTGATGAGTGACCAGGGTTTAAGAATGTCATTTTAAGCAGATGAGTGGGATTCCCTTCTGCTTAGTTTTTTGGGGGGAATGGGGGCGTCTTGCAGCAGACCTTGCTCACAGGGAAGGGAAAATCCCAGGGTCTGCTCACCCTTCTTGCATGCTTCTCTGCGTTTCCTCAGGGATGCATGCAGAAATGCAGAACAGCTCCCAGCCCCACTCCTGGCTTTCTCCATCACCAGGAGGCTGCTGTGCTCTCGTGTCAGCGTGGCCTCTCCGCTGGAGCTCGGGGAGTGCAGCAGCCAATCGGGCAGCCAGGCAGCCTTCATCAATCTCCCTAAGTGTGTTCAGAGTCTGCGAGGAACATCCTCACCACTCCTCTTCCCTCTCTGCAATGACCTGAACTCGAGCTCTGCAAGCAGTGATCAGTGAGGCATAATGCAATGCAGGGCAGCCCGGAATAATCTGGTTGGCATCCAAGGATGTATATTCACTGAGAGGCTGAGGAGTGTGTCAGCATTTAGTTTCAGTCTAGCTGCACTTTTCCTGCAGCACAGAATCACAAAGTCTCCGTCTCCTCCACTGGATTGGGACTGATTCTGCACCGGGATCCTCTGAAAAGACAAAGTTTTCCTCTCTTGTTATTGCTGTACCACCATAATCTACCAAGATGTGTGACTGCTTTCATCTAGTTCTTCCTAACTGGCAAGGATCTCCAGCCAGTGGTGGGCTTACGTTTTCTATACTTTTCTGTATTCTGCTTCTGCTTTCCTGTGCTCCGCTCGCTGCGACTCAGGCTCCCAGGCAAACCCTGCAGCTGCTGGGGTGTGGCTTTCTCTGATGCTGCATGAATCAGATAAGGAAAAATAGAGTTAAGAAAAGCCTGTCGTTACCTCCTCTAAACTTTCCTGCGTATGTCGAAGCTATGCTTAAGGAAGCCTTTGACTTTGTAAACAAATTAAATTCAAGCTGTGTCTAAATGACCTCTTTCGGGTTGCATGCCTTAATTCACGAGCTTGCCCTTCGTTTCTCAGAGTAGCAGGATTCCTGCATGATCCAATCCGCCCGGCATTTACAATGGCTAACGCTCTGCCGTGCAGTGTATGTTTGCAAATTCAACGCGTCCTATGCTCTGTATTCGGTCTGTTGGCTGGACAACACGGCACTCTGGAAGCAGGGATTATTTTCCTGGGTTTCCCTGCAGAGCAGGAGGAAATTAGCAATTTTTTTTTTTTTTTTTTTAAGGGGAAAAGATACACATTTTAATATAAAATATCGCTGAAGCAGAACGGTGATGACTGGAGGAATGAGTCTAAAGGCTAATGCAAAACAGTGCTTAGCTGGCAGAAGAATATCAATAAATTACAAATCTGCTCTTTATTTTATGCAGAGATTGACCTGTTTTAAAACAAGCAACTTGTAGTCTTAAAGTTGTGTCTACAAAAATGGCAGGAATCCGAAATTTCTACAGTATCTTTTTCTCCCTAAAATATACAAAAAACTATGTTTATCTACATTGTGCAATAAATTTTCTTGCTATTTATTCTCATAGAAGTTATAATCTACAAAACACAGTCTGTAAGATTTTGATAGTCTAAAAGTGGAGCACTTTTTTTTTTTCTTTAAATGCCTGATTATTTCTGGTTTTTTTGTAAATAGTTTAGGATTATATTTTCCATAACAATGGAAAGTCAGAAATTACTTGTCAGACTCTGAGTCCTATTATTGCCTAAGTTGACTTGTTGGAATCAAGGAGACAACTCAAGGAATAACTCGTATCTCTCCACCCTACAAAAGATCAAGTCTGACTCTCTGCTGGTTACCTGGTGATTAGATAAACCAATTGAATCAGTATAAGGTTATAGAAAATATTTTAGGACTACATTCTGACAAGTATTTAAATATGATTTATTCAAAATATATATGACATAGTTTTGGTGAAAATATTTTCTTTTATAAATGTGACTTTTCCAGTAGTAGCATTTTCCTAATGTTTGTCTGCCTGCACAGATTTACATGTTTAGCAAAAAAAATTGTTTTGTGGTTCTTACTGCTCTTTCTGTTTACCACATCAGAGACATTCTTGGGAATTCTAGGTGCTACCAAATAGAAACAAACACAACCAGAACATTAACAGAGCACTCCACCAAACCAGGCTTTCCTCACCAATTAGCAAAATGTTTGGGTTGGGTTTTTTTCAGGCTTTTTTTTTGCTAAGGAAACAAAATTCCCCCGTGGTATGAGGCTGGGGTGTTCCTTCCACGGTACTGGTTTTCTGGTGGTGTGAAAGGATGCTCTTGGCTCTTGGTGGGTCACATGTGAGAGGAGCATCTCCTGCACTGGCTCATGCCACAGCACCAACCAGACCATGGTGCCTGGCAGGTGCCAAGCAGGACTGGGGCCATGGCACCCACCAGATCCATGCTGGGAAGGGATGCAGTAGGGAAAGACGGCTGCATGTGAAATTTGACAGGCATCTGCTTTCCAAACAGTTATTGCTGATGTTTCCCGACAATGGGTTATCATCCCCAGAGCTCAGGGTGTGGCAGGGAGAAGCAGCTCTGTTTTTCTCAGACAGGTAGGCTGGCTGGCTGCCCAGGCATGTGATACGGGTTTGAGAAAGGAATATCAGCGTGGTGATGAGGCAGGATCATCTGAGCAAGGGTGGGGAAAACCACACCGTGAATCCCACATCAAGCAGAGCATATTAAATGCCTCGTTTCCTCCGCAGCATGGAAGGAAGGCTGGCTAAAAATAGGCTGGTTTTGTAAGCTCCTGTCTCTGCTGGCTATATTCATCTGTTCCTGCTTTAGCTGACTGTCATGATGACACAGGTGAGAAACAGATAAACAAAAATTTGCCAGTTTTCTTTATTAGCCAGGCAAGTACAGGCATGCACTTGGATATGACATCTGGAGGCGGCTGGGAGCATTTTGCAGTTGTTGATGAACATGTTTTTCATGGATAATTTTTGAGTCAGAACAACAAATAAGTAGAAGAGAACATCTCCATCAGCAAACTGGAAATTGGCCAAATCCTAAAATACAGAGGTCTTTCTAGCACAAATGTTTTCTAAATCTTTTCTTCACCTTGTTTTGGGGCATGATCTTAATCCCTAGAAACCAATGGTATGACCTCCTAACTGTCACCAGCTTGGAACAAGGGTCAAAATAAAACACCTACCGTAGTCCTTTGCTGAATGGACACCTGGATCACAAGATTGCTTCTTCTCAGGTGCCATGTTGATCTTTTCACTGTGTGATAATAACACACCTGAGATCCTGAGATCAGCTGGAGCTGTGGAAGTCCCTGGACAGGGCTCCACTGCAAGCTGTGACATTCAGAAAAACACTACAAGCACGGTGACATCCCTTCTCCTTTGTTCTTTTCTGCAATCCCAAAGGCTGTATGTCCATTCCACCATACAAGCTCCTGAATATGGTCCACAAATTTTGAGGATCTAAACCAAAATGTGAGCTCAGTTGCACTTTTTCTTAGAAAAATTTTCTCAAGATGTTTGCCTGTGAGCTGCAACAGCATCTATTCCAGCCCCATCAAGAGACAGAGACAAATAAAACCTGTAGGAGCCAGACTCCCAGCTCAGGTGAGAAACACCCTCCCTGGCTCTCAGGAGAAGCTCTGACCTGACACACCAGCATATTTCATTTTCCCTCCTTTTACTTCATTCAGTGAGAATATTGTTAAGATTGACAACTGTTTCAGTTTCAGCAGACACTCACTCTCTGCCTAGTAATGCTTCCCAATACCGACTCTTGTTCTACCCGTGGTAACACCAAAATAACTGTGGTACCAGCACAGACTGAAAGGGAATCTGATTCATCTGGCTCTGGCAGAGAGCTCCCTGCCAGCATCATGAATCAGGCTCAGTAAATTGCATCCCTCTGGCTTCTCTTGGTCTTCCCTCCTGCCTGACTCATCTTCTTCCCTCCAGAGTTTATATTTTTAGTTATTAGTTTCACACTTCTATTTCCAATGGGTCCACATGGGCCCTTTGGAGACTTATGAGCACAAGTGGAAAAGAAACATCGGCATGACAGAGCCCCACAGGCAACAAGGCTTTCTTTGTCCACCCCCTGTCCAATGAAGGGTTTGCTGTTCTCCATCAAGCTGCAAGAAATGAGGATGGTATGTACCCACCAGAGGCACAGCACATTGTGTTTGCCACAGCTTCTGATTCATGTGAGGAACGGACATACCCCAGCAGAAAACCAAAACCAGCTGAAAAATGTTGGTTTTTCTTTACTGCTGCATTTCAAATCTTCAAGAAGAAAGGAGAATCGACAGACATCTCAAGTCCACATTGGTAGTGTGCTCCTCCCTAGGCACCAAAGCGTGATGCATTTCACCCAGCAGTTTGTGCACCATCTGTTTCTGTCCAAGGCTCCCTGGCTGCAGCAGCCTCTTTTCCAGGGCCCTTGTTACTGTGTGAGAGGTGGAGGAATGTGAAGCAAAGGCCAGGGAGAGCCCCCACGAGCCAGGGCCTCCAGGCTGCTGCTATTGCTCCTCGTTCTGGCGAGCGCTGCCACCACGGAGATAAATGACAGCCTTGGTTCCACGTGGGGACTTGCTGCCAAGACAAACACTCAATCAGCCAGCCTGGGCTTGTCCCTACAGGAGTGGCTGCAAAATACTTCTGGATCCAAGCTTGCAGCACGCGTGGTCACCCAGTGCCAGTGTCCTGTGCATGTGGACCTTGTGTTTTCCTGGTTTCCGTGCTTCCCACGGCACAGGGCCGTACACTCTTGTCCCAGCCACACTCCCATCGCCATCCCCTGTCCTATAGTGTCTGCCAGTGCAGCCACCATGGGTAACCTGGACGTGTGGGGTGCTCAGGCTGCATTACTGAGCAGTGGGACACCCCGTGGGGTTTTGGTTGGCAGAGAGGTTGCAGGAGGGTTATTTTCTCCCTGGTCTGACTGACAGCGCACTTTTGGGGATGATGTAGCAGTGCAGGGGGTGCAGAGAGGGATAACAAGAGCTCCTAGAGCCAGTGTTGATATGAAAGAAAAGGCACATGGAGCTGGTGTTCTGCATGAGCTTTCTCCATCCTGGCCAGCCCATGCTAGAGCCCGTTCACTGCAGGAAATTGAGGCCACCAAACTCTCAAACACCAGAGGAATAACTGTCTCTCAAGGATACACCCCTGCCTTTATGGCAACAAAGACAGTTAAAAAAGTGTGTTCAGTCATGAGACACAGATGAGTTTGAAAATGCCAAAAAAAGTCCTAATTTTTCTAGCCTTAAGCCTTTGTACTTACTACTAGTAGATATTACAACTAAATAGCAGTGCCGTGTACCGTGTTACTTGCTGGCGTAACATTTTGTGTTGAAGTATCTTCAGGGCCATATGAGTTGCACAATTGTAACCTTTCATTCCTGTTTCTGCATTTGTTCTCCTACTAACCCTGCCAGCCCCTGTGCCTGCACAGAGCCTCAGCATGCAGAAAGCAGCCAGGTCTGAGGTTGGAGTAATTAGTCCTGGCCGTGCTTCCAGTTTTCTTTAGTACAATATCACCATCAGATTTCTATCAGTGTGTCTCCTCTGTCAGAACAGGCTGTACAAACAAACAAACAAAAAAAAATTCTATCTAGTTGTTAGAATTACTGTGGGAGAAATATTAGTAAATTAATGCCAGCAAATTAATTGTAAATTACACAGGTGCATTACACATGCACTCTTCTATCTGCATTTACTGCTGTGCTCATAGATACGTAAAAGACAAGAAACAAAACTGTTTCATCTGTTTTTCACTACCATATGGCTCTCTATCTCACCTTAATACAATTTTTTTTAATGAAATACACAGCTGGGATGGACCAGCAAAGTAGTCCTATGTGAGGACGAGATACACGCTTATGGGCCAAGAAAATTAAAGGAAACAGCCCTACCACCTTCACCCTTTTCTTAGGGCACAAAAGGCAGATGCACTGCACAGTCTGGGAAGTTTTCCAGGCTTCTATTTTTTTTTTTTTTTTTAAGTTCATGACACACAGCATGAAGCAGAATCCTTTAAGCTACTGTGGCATCAGATGTGTTTCAGGAGAAGTGCTGGGAATGTGGATGAATGCAGAACAGATCAGGTTCTCCACACTTTTGTTTTCAAGGTCTGGCAGCACCAAAGCTGTGCTTAGCTTGGACTGATGACCAACATCAGTAAATCCCTCTGGGACTCAGCAGTAGCATGAAAGGGGAAAATCTATCCCCAAATCCTGAGGGACTTGGAAGCTTGCTGCCATGGGCTGGAAGGGGAAATGTGATAGCCCCAGTGAAGCCAGTGCCATATGGAGTGGCTTGTCATAGACATTTATATTTCCTCTGACCCTATTCAACAAAACACCAACCCCAAATTTGACACAACTGTGGCATGGGAAAGACTCTGAACCCATTCCATGGCACCCATTTTCCCAATGGGATCGACATTCTGGTAAGACACAGACAAGACACAGGGACTTTTCTTTTCTTCTTTTTTTTTTTTTTTTGACTCCTATTGCTCAATTTGAGCCAATAAAATCAAGGTGAGGTTTTACCACAGAGCCAAGGGGGACTCTTCACAAGTGCCTTTGAGAACGTTGCTCCCTTCTTAGTGCCTCACCCTGAAAATGATAACCCTTGTCTTTGTTGGGCTCCTATACTTAATTAATGGCTGAAAAGCATCTGGAGAAGGTTGAAGTAGGTAAATTATGCAACTTAACTCCCAGTCTGACGATTGGTATCACTGTTCCCAGACTGCAATCTCGCTTTGATATTGGAAACAACGGCGAGAAAGATGCTGACGACGGTGACATTGGTTTTGGCTCTGGCTCCTGGAAGGTACAGTCACCTCATATCTTATGATCCCAATTACACCAGCAGATTTACTCTGGATTCACACTAGTGTAACTGGAAAAGGGAGCTGGACCACAAAAAGCTTCAGTAAATGGTGATTACAGCTATGACTAGAAAAACAAAAAGGATTAAAAGAAGGTATGGATAAAGATGGAAAAGGTGGGTCGGCGTGGATCCAAAAGAGCTGCATCTGAAGTTGTTGTAAAGAACAGAGAAATTTGTGATCTGGCCCAACAATCAGTATTTCTGAGCCTCCAAGAGCTACTCTCTGTATTACACAGAAGCACCAACAATATGATGAGAAGAGAGAAGCACATGACAAAGAGCAGGAGAAAATATGAGATCTGGAAAGAGCCACACATCACCAGAAAGACAACAGTGGCATTAGAGGGAGGAGGAAGAAAACAGCCTAGGAAAGCTTTGCCATGAATGATCCTGAGATGATGTCAAGCAACCTATAAACAGTCTCAGGAAGAAGCTAAACAGCAAAACATTCTTTTGCTCACTCCCTTCCCCTTTGTGTCCTCTCTTAATCCAGAGTGACCTTAGCAAAACAGCACAAGAATAGCTGGGCTCCACCTAATTTGGACTAAGGATAACTCACCTCCTCCCTATCCTATTTCTAGTTCTTTGCTTGACTTGTGTCATGTTTGTCTCTTGCATTCTGATCTCTGGTATGTGCCACAGCAGGAGAAGTAGGGAAAGGAGGCATGTTAACCTTTTCCTTGAGAAGCAAAACATGACTAGAGTGAGAGGGAGCACTGTGCCTTTTCTTGGCCTCTGAATAAGGCAAGCAGAGAAAAAAAACCCTGCCCTTTGCATGTCTCTATCCTGATTTCCAAAGGGGAGACATTCATAAAGGAGAATATGCTTCTCGCCACCATCAATCCTGCAATTAAACTGAACTTTAGCAAAATATTTGCTGGGTTATGTAATAGAGGCGGATTACAACAGGCTGCCACATGGCTGGAAAATGCAGTTTTAACCCCTGGACAAACTGCCTTGTGGTAGGTAAAGATAAGTGACATCATGGAGCTGTAAGAACAGTCAAGCTCAGACAAACATTTAAAATACAATTTGATGGTCCATCTGATAGAACAACTGCAAATATCTAAGGCTGCTTTTCTTCCTGGTTTTCTTGCCTATACACGGCCTTTTTGTCTTTCTCCTATCTCTTCCCCTGAGCAGTGTCAGAGCAGTTTCCCCCATTCCCCAGGTGCCTTTCTCAGGCTTCCCACTCTTTAGGGCTGCTGAGGATGCCCTGGAGATGTTCCTTTGCACCAATGAGTTTGTGGTGTCATTCTCTCTGTGTGCCAGCCACCCCTCCACTGCAGGTGTTGTTGGCTTCCCCTCTGTTACCTGAACCCAGCGAGGTGTGCCAGGACCAGGAGCAAAGATGTGGCAATTTTGGCTGCAGGGCACTGCAGAAACCAAGGTACAAACCCTATGATGATACTGACCCCAAGCCAGTGTCTTTTCTGATGTTCTGTGCATCAGCTGGATGCACCTGTCACAGGCAGAGACCACCTTCCTTCCTCAACACACCTTCAGCACAGGCTAAAGTCTCTCTAGGTCTGACCAGCTCTTTTCTGGGCAGCACTTAAAAAAATTAAGAAGCTGAGCATTGTAGCTAATTAGCTGAGCCAGAAAAGCACAAAGGACGTTTGAAACAGAAGAGAAAACAAACAAAGCCTTGGCGAGGGCTCAAAGGCGAGGCAGGCTGGCTGCAATTTGCCGCTCAACATGCAGAGAGGCTCCTCAGGAGGGCTCACAGAGGCATGGCAGAGGGGAGCACCCTTTGGGAAGAGCTCGCCGTGAAGGGCTCACATGATGCGAGGCGGGGTTTGGAGCCAAAGCCGCCCCCGCTGGCCCCACCCTGGGACCTGGGCGCATGAATGGCCCAAAGCACCTCGTCCATCACAGCAGGGACGCTGTCAGCGGGACACCGGGAGCCAAACCTGCCCGCGCCTTCCAGGTAGGAGCCCGCTTCTTGCAGCACATCTTGCTTTGCCTCCACTGCCTTGCTGCTCATGTGGGTGAGAAGAGGGACCTGGTGCCCTCCAGAAGATGTAGTTTCTGGCTTCTGTGAGCACACACCACATCAAGACTTTCTACCTGCATGTTAAGTTTCTTCTCTCTCTTTTCCCCAGCTGCTGGGTTTGAAAATCTTGTTGGATGTATGCTAAGGTGATAAACTGGTTTTATTTCCTTTCTGCCTGGTATTGCTGTCATAACAAGCAGAGAAAAGTAGGATACCCCCTACCCTGACAGAGCAACCAACGTGCTGCTGGGTCATGTACATTTGCTTTCTTTACAAATGCCTGCAAAACAGAGAGTGGCAAGGAGCTTCTTGAAATGGTTATGCATCGCTGAACTTAACTGGCACCCACCCAGACCCCCAGATGGGAGAAGAGGAGCTTTTTCTAAGCCCTTCCCACATTCTTGTGCAAATAGAAAGGATGAATGATCACCATCCCCTGTGCCAGACAGTTTTCTGGGCCAAATTCACACACAAGCGTAGGAAAGCCAAGGGGAACTGAAGCTGGTGAAGCTCTCCCTTCCTTCCGCTTCTCACAGTGACTGTATTTCATATGTTCAGATCCTTCTGGGATTGCTTAGACTGACTTTGCGTAATTATTTTCATCCTTGGATTAAACAGGCCAAATGTGTAAGCTGGATCTCAACTTGCTGAGATCTTACTTTACACCATATTTTGTCCCTCTGGCATATATATTACACAGCAGCAGATTGCATTTAAGTAGATTTTTTGGAACAGAAGTCTGTCTTTGCTTGAGGGTGTCAATTTTCTTGTAATTCTTGCTGTTCTGTCTTGTATGGATACTTCAAAGGATCATGGAAAGGTCCTAAACCAGGCAACTATTCATACTGTCAGTACACTGAGTCTGACTGACACCTCTCCAGACTGGGAGCATGCACAGATTTCTCAGCCTAGAGGTTAGGGGGAAGGTGTGACTTGATGCAAAAGCCTGTAACTACTCCCTTATTTCCACCAACTGTGCTTGTCCTTCATTGCTTGTGATCATTGATGAGATGGGCAAACTCATGGATGTGCCTGAACCTGAGGGATGTCCTTGTTTTCAGAATGAGTAGACCATGATGCTTTGTGAAATTAAAGAAAAAAGCATGCAAGGGGCTACGGGACCCCCAGGCAGGAGCAGTGACTTCGAAATCAGCTTTTAATTGCCTTGTGAGATGCCAGTAGGTTCAGGAGAAAGGGTGGCCATTCAGTGTGTCATGATATGGGAGGTCCTGGGTGCATCCTCTGCAGACAGACAAAGTATTTATGCATTATAAAAGCTTCACTGTGTTCCATCTGCCACTAGGTCAGGGTCAGTAGGTACAGCCAAAATTAAAACCAGCATTTTTGATGTACACCACCTTTCTTTCTGCCGGCAAAGTGCCACCTTAAAAAAAAAAAACTTAAATCTTTCGTGAGTGAAAATTACTTGCTCAGCAGTCACAGATTTCTAGGGAAATAACAATAGTTTTGAAATCACCAGCTGTGGGCGGTGATTTGGTCAGTTGGTTCTAATCTTTTCTTTGAACATTTGGGGTCTAAAACGGGAATTGTGGGGTTTGGCCATCACTGGATACACTCTGGCTAAAAATCTTACCACCTAATTACTTCACCTACTATTAAGAGATGCTCAAAATATTCCTCTAGGCTCTTCCCCATGAACTTTTGTGCCTAGAGGATTTGTGAAATGCAGCTGTGGTGAGCAGAAAATGCATGAGAGGGAAATCCTAGCTACACTCCTGAGAGGTTTCCCACTAGACCCATCTCTCCAACACTCCCTTCCTCCTTGTTCCACACATTAAATTCCAGCTTCTGTATTGCTGGCATCTGCTTCCAAGAGCTCTGGAGGTTCCACCACACTTCTTGTTCAGTCCAGGTGAAGATGTGCCCTCCTTGGCTGAGCCTTGACCAGGTCCAACTTGTACCTGAGCTTAATCTCTCCAGCCTGCCACAGTTCTTGCCTGCTGTCTCCTCTCTCCCCCTCTACCATCTGCAGGATTGATGCCAGGCAGAGGCTGATGTGCTGCCACGCTCTCCTGCCCCAAGGGACGGGTGTAAGGACATTCTGTCCAGGAACAGTGAAGTCTTAAGGGGTGAACAAGCAGGGCCACTGAACTAAGGAAACACTGCCATGGTGGGAAGGAAGGGCTGCTTCAGGGTCCTGCCTGTCTCATGCTGGCTTGATCTGCAGTGCATACTCAATGTTCTCTGCATCTTGGCCCCAGCACTGTTCTGCTCTGCCGAGTTCCTGGTCAGTTTGTTCTTCATAAAGTGGCTGTTTCTTAATAGTAATGGGTGGTCTTGCTGGAAAGCTGTAGGTAACATCTGGCAGGGTGACTTTCCTTCTTGCAGCTCCCTGGATGATGGCTGTGGGCCTTGAGCTGCAGATTCCCAAACCTGTTCTGGTTCATAGGCACCCCAAGGGTGTTCTGCAGTGCTGCTCTGTTATAACTTGTTCCCTTCTAAAAAAGCCAAAAGCTCCTTGAGATTAAAAAAGTGTGAACTAAGAAAATAAAAGATTAATGCTGTACCTGAAACTAATCTCTTTCCCAAGATGTCTTTTAAGGTCTCACCAAGGCTTCTCCTCTGTGTAGTTACCAAGAACCAATTCATCCATGCTCTCGCTCCTTTGTCTCACAACCCTTGGTCCTCCTCTCTCCAAGTTTACTGGAGGGTTAGGTGGGTGCTACAGATTACAGATAAATCTCTGAAGGTGTTGCTTGCATCTGCACTCTCCCTCCTGCCTCCAAATCAGGGCAGGGAGTTCGATTTGCAGCTTGGTTGAGATTTAGGCCTTTCTGAGGCTGTAAATAAAACGCTGTGTGTGATATCCAGGTCATCCGGATTTGCTGATTTTGCACTGGGCTACGCTGCTGTTTAAAAGTGAATTGGCTGCTCTGCCTCATCTCTTCCTGAGTATTATGACTCACACTAGAAAACTCCTCTTGGGTTTCTAATGGCTTTAGTATGGGGTACACACATGCAACATCTTTTTGATGGTCACAGAGTTTGTGAGATGTGGCCAGATTTTCACAGAGACCACACACAATATGATAATAAAACTGACTAATTGGGCATTTGGGATGTTTCACTCCTTCATTCCTTTACCAGTTTTAAAGTTTCAGTCATTGCTTGGGGACTTCCCATTGCCTCCAAGGGCTTCTGATTTTCTGTGGTGCATAATCAATTTGGAGATGGTTAATGGATCCTTCATTTCTCACTAAAGGATCTGAAAGAAAGGAATAAAGTTCAAAATCCAGGAGAGGAAATTAATTCTTTTCCCAAGAGAAAAAAATCCATTTCTCTTTGAGTGAGAATTTTATATCTGAATATGAACTGTTTCATTTGCTTTTCCTGTTGAAATTTCCCTGTTCAGCAGAATGAGAGAAACTTTTCAGCAAAGGAGTGAGAGAATAATCAGAAAAGCCAATCTGCAGCTTTTCTGTTGTGATTCCTTGGCAAAATGGACTATAAAAATATTCTAATGCAGGGAAAGAATAGTCCTAGGCCACAGCATTGTGGATGTGTTTCCGGAATTAGTCTTGGAGCTGAAAATGATGGAAGCAAGGTGAGCAGAGAGCTGTCTCTGAGGAGGTCATGGGGGAAAAGCTGAGCACCATTCTGCAATGTGCCCAGCCCTTCCAGCAACTCTGCCGGAAGCAAAGGTGTTCATGTTTCTTACTGAAGTCCCCAATAAGAAGGGCTCAGAAAAGAGTGAATGAGAAACCCTCTGAAACCGGCATAGCTGCACATGAGAGGGAATATAAACCAAACCAAACCAAACCAAACTTGGTTTAATTGCTGTTATATTGGTTTTGCATGTTAAACAAAATCTGCTCTTCCCCCTTACCCCCCTGCTCACAAGGGAAAAAAAGAATTGCACTTCTGTCTGCTATCTGTGGGAGCTGAAAAGCACCCGGAGAAGTAGACGTGGTGAACGCTCATCCATGGTACACCTCATGCCAAGGCATTTTTCAGGACCGAGAGAAAGACAAATGTTTTCGTAAATGAGATGAATTATTAGCCCCTGTAGCTCTGCTTAATTCTACAGAACTACAGGTCTACACCCAGCAAGGCCCATTTTCCACACAGCATGAATCACTTGCTGGGTTTTTGTGCTCACCAGGCTCACGTTTTAGTTTTCCATTCCTCTGGCTTTGCTCACGCGGGTGAATAATGGATCATTTGTAACACAGCAGCAGCATCAGAACGCAGGCTGCACTCCGTGTAATCCCTGCAGACAGTTCACAGAGCGCAGTGCCTGTCCTGCAAAGCCACATCCTATTTCCACAAAGGAACCAGGAGGGGATGCCAGCCTGGCAGCTTCTCCCCTCTGCCACGCAAAGCAGCGCTCAGGAGCTGAGTCATGCAGGGAGCCCGGAGGAACGGGTGATTCCTGTGCCCAGGGACAGTGCTCAGCTGTGCCAACAGTTACAGATGGAAATGGGCTCCAGGCAGTAGTTTATCACAAGACACTCTGAGCCCTTTCATTGCCCTAAGCAGAAGAAAAAGGCAGCCCTAGGACTGACCCTGTGGTGTTTTCCCATGGCGCTCCAGGACCTGTGCTGCCACACTCAGCATCCTCCTCATTCATGGGTGCTGCTTAAAGGATAACTTGCTTCTCTTCTTGCATCCGGAAATCTTCGTTAAGGACTAACAAATCACACTTGAGCAGGTGAAGCTTGCAGTTCTGATTTTCTGTTTCCCTATCACACCTTTTCCTCTATCATGTATTTGTTGAATATTTGGAAGAGGAATAATTTCCTGAAACCAGGATTTTGAGTTTGGAAATGTGTAGGGCCAGTGCTGCTTAACTGAACCACTCTCTACATAGGAAGCCATCAGCAGAAGAAAGTGATGAATCATGTGGCTGTGTAGTGGGAAATTGGAAGCCTTCAGAGAGCTGCTTGTGAGGTGTCACATGTGTTTATTTCCTGAGTCACTCGTATTACTCAGAATCATGGGCTGGGATGTGGCACGTGGGTATGCCCAGGCAAGAGCCCAGTCCAGGCAGGATCCTGCAGCTGCCAGAGGGGCTTGGAGGGAGCTCAGGACTGTGTGAGCAGGAAGGATCATCCAGGTGATACCATGAGGAGCACTACAGCCTCCATTTGAGTTCCTGGGGCAAGAACTGAACAGTGACTAAAAAGTCCATTTTAAAAATTCCCCTCTAACTTCTGTCTTGACCATTCACCACAGGAATACCCATTTCAAATAAAGGAACTTCTAAGGACACTTTTTTCCCATTTTTTAAAAACAAAGGTGTTTAAACTAAGCTGACCAAGCATTGAGGTAGAAAAGAGAATAGCTACATCCCCTTTCCTTCTTTTTTGCTGTTCTATTTTGTCACTGGTCAATCCAGGTACTTTTTGGGGTTCTTTTAATTAATAACATAAGTTCTTGTTTGAAACAAGACAAACAAAAAGCTAAACTATCAGTAATTTTTAAAAAATTAAACTATCAATAATTCTTTATTTAGCTTTTCAAATACTTTCATGAACACTGTAAAAAATCTTTAATATTCAGTTCTCCTCCTACTCCCCAAATACATTCAATACCTTTTTTACAGGAAAAAGAAAACTAAAATACTTTTATTTATAAACAAACAAAGACTGAAAACACAAGCACTTGTGTGAGGTAACAGATTGTGGAAGAACAGGACTCACTGCTGGCAGTGTTCAGTTTGCTGTGATCTCAGAATAAATGATCTTCTCTGCTCCTGACCCATTTTGGGCTCTTTCTTCTCAGCCTACATTTACAGGGTTTACATCAGCAACTGAGAGCACTTCTGCTGTCAAAACTCCACAATAGATATATAATGTCTCCCTTTAAAAAATATAAGCTATTCTCTCTCGCTTCATTGATTCCTATCTATTGGCAACTGCAGCCAGAACCAACATAGCACTGTGTGCTGTGCAAGACTGAACAGTGACCTTGTTTACCATTAGCATAATTGAAAATTAGGAGGAGTTAATTGTTACACACTGAGTTTCTTCATCCAACCAAGTGGCTGGCAGCTGAACTCAAAGGCACCCGTGTAGTGGTGGGGAAAGGTCTTTTGTAGGGCTCCTTCCTCCACACAGAAATGCTGCCTCACAGCTGAGTGCTTCAGCAGAACCCAAGGGAATCCTATTCACACTTATCCAGCTGATTTTCTCTGCCAGGAGCATCAATCAGTGTTTAAATTCAATTTCTGGACGCGTGTTGAGGAGTCCAGCAGTTTCAGTAACATTTTACCTTTCTCTGGCACTGACCGGTGAAAAAGATAACATTATTTATTTCTCACCCCTGTCTGAGGTTGGTTGCTGTTGCTTCCTCTCCTCTTCAGAGGGAGAAGGTCAGGAATAAAGCATTAGAGGGCTCAACACTGCTGCCATTCAAAGTCACAGGCAATACTATAGCTGACTTCAGTGACAGTAACGGAATGAAAAGGCCTGAACCCAAAATATACATGTGCCAAGACCCTCAAAGCCCAAAGCTTTAATTCCAGCTACAGGAACTGCACAGGACACAGCTAATAACATCACAAATGCATTGTGGAGGGAGCACTCCTTTTCTTACTCCCTCTTGGCTGCTGTTTCCCAGAGGTTTCCTTTCTGGGACACAGGCGAGCCAGTTCAGTTGAGTAAACGCAGAAGTCAGATAACTGTGCTGATTATCTGATTTTACTTGCCCTGTACTTCTGGCTTTCCCCTTTCCAAGGGAAGGCTTCTCCGTGATGGGATGTAGAGCTTTGAGGTGAATTTCGTGTTGTTGGAAAATCAGTCTTAGCTCTGTGAGGAAGCAGGAGACTTAGAAACCCCAGATGGAATGAAACCTAATGTATTTCCATCTCTCACTGATGTTGTTTACACAGTGCAAGCCAGTCCAGAGTGGTGAATGGTATCTTTAAAACAAGGTTCTCTAACATTTGGATCCACCCCATCACTCAATTTAACAGATACTTGATACCAAGCAAGTGACTCACTTCATTAAGAAATAAACCCTGCTGTGTTGCTGACATCCTACAGCAAACACTGAGCCCCATTGTCATCTGCTGAGTCTTTTCTCTGTCCCAGCCCACACCCTGAAGATGCACACCGAGTTTCAGGCACAGCAGCAGCACTGACCCTGTTTTTCCATGGTGGTGTGTGCCAGCCACGGACACAGAGCAACCCCTGTGTGTGTGAAAGACCCTCCCTCAATCCCCAGACTCCCTCTGTGCCCCTGCAACGCAGGGGCAAAACAGGGTGAGCATTCATCATCTGGAGGAAAACAGTTTATTTTATTAGCAAGACAGGAGCTGGTGCTTCCTTATTCCCAGTTTGAGGGAGTTTCTCCTGTTTTTCCCATTCACCTGGGCTTCTTGCTGGTTGTCAAAGGCAGCATCTGCCAGCTCCTGCCCACCAAGCAGGACACAGAAACAGGTGCCAGTAACCCGGTAACAGGTGGCATTCCAGATGCGTGTGAGGGTTTTGGTTAAAACACTGTCAAAATCGAAGTGGGAATGTCCCTCCGTGCCCAGAGCCACTGCCAGCAATCAGCCCTTTCCTGACTGGGGCTGCCTGGGCACAGCCGAGTCCCCAGGTGAGCATTTACAACCTTCCATCGCCGAGAGCAGGTTTCATCCGGGACCCCGGAGCCAGAAGAAAGGGATTTCAGTGCAGTTACTCCTTCAACAAACGTACTAATCACTGGTAACCACCGCTAAATGCCATGGAAACCCCAGGGCACATAGCGAGATCATCTGCCAGGACTCTTTTATTTTAAGATCTTTGTTTAAGAACTGTTCTAAGGCTTTGGAGAGAAAAACAACAAGGGAGGATTCACTGAAGTATTTCCACAGCTGGAATGTCATAAGCCACACAAGCACCCACAAAAGCCAAGAGTTTATGCCATTTCATACAGGAACTGGTAAAAAGGAAAAGGGAAAAAACCCCAACCTTTAGAGAAGCATCTGAAATGTATTTTGTTATAGCAGATGAAAACTTCGGCTTTTTTCAGTGGCATCTGAGCTACTGCATTTAACAATTATACTTGTTTCTTATTGATGTCCGCTTTTTATGTGAGATCTTCTTATATGATTGTGTATAATACATCAGTAGCAATATCTTCAACTTTCAATTTGATAGGAAAAAAGTGTCTTGATCAATTACAACAAACGTCATACAGATGCTTAAAAGTACTTCAGAAATATCTAATTCAGTAAATGATTGGAAATTGAGAGTTCGTGAATGTTGTATTCATACTTTGTACAGTCCTTAGGGCATTTTTCCCCTGGATTTCGAAACGAGAAATCTTACTGACTGTGTGATATCCAGAAATACCAAAACAGTGTAAACAAAAATGCTTAAGGCAGCTTAATGACATTGCAGAAAGAGAAATAGTTTGTTTCAAACAGTTTTTTTTTCCAGGTGCTTGATCATTGCCACCTAGTACAAACATGTTATTCACGGGTAATTAACACCTATGTTTCCAGCTTGAAGAGCTGCTTTTGTTTTCCTCGTGTCGCCTATTTGTCACTAATATTCACTTTTCAGGGAGGAGCCCAGGTCTTCTTTTCATACAACGTCACAGGTTTTGAAATAAAATAATAAAGATCCACGGTCAGCCAGCTCTGAATTCCACTTGGGCGGGGAACTGAAAACAGCAAAGAGCAGGGAACGAGATGTTTGTGGGGAACACGGGGTGAATACTAACTTTAATTAAAGCCCTCCACAGCACGGTCTGCCGATGGACGTCCACCAGCAGCAGGGAAGGAGGTGTTGGGTTGAGGGGACTCCTCAGGCCAGGGGGTGTGAAGGGTTCTGCAGGCGGTGCCTTTGCTCCCCTCTGATCTGAGTAATCTAATGTGCAACTGGCAGGGCACGAAGGCAGCAGCTCCATGAGTGCCGTGGGTTTTGTACGAGCCTTGCTAATTACAGCAGTTTTCCCCCAGGTCCGTGGCCATGGCTGCGTTGCCCCTTGCTCCGGCTGGCTCCGGTTTTTGTTTCGTTCTGTCCAAGCTATTTTGGCTGCAGAAGGTCAATGCCAGCGCTGTCAGGGCCAGTGGAAATGCATTTGGGGGACAAAGGGAGATGGAGCATATGCCCGAGGACAAAATAAAAGAAACTGCGCAGGGTGAATTAGTTTCCTTTTTCTTCTCCTCCTGTTAGTGAAAGGATTGCTCTTGGAAATGTCTCATTTTGTTTCATTTCTAAATAATGCTTTCTCTGTTGTTGTTGTTGTTGGGGTTTTTTATTTATGCTGGTTGTAGATCTGCATTTTTGTGCTCTTTTTTTTTTTTTTCATCAGTAACAATATTAACCATTAAAGAGAAAAAAAAATTAAAAAAAAACCAAAAAAAAACACAACGTATTTAGGTTCCTGGAAGAGAATATTTGAATTTCTGAAAATATACAACTTTTCTCTGGGTTTGTTTGGGTTATTTTGCCATGAGTTTGGCTTTTACTACTCCAGCCCTGGATACCTGGAGTTGACATTTGTTTATCTTCACAAAGGAGAAACCTCTTTTTATACAAAATATTATCGGTTGCATCCTGGTGTTAGTGCAGGAAGCAGGTAGTGCTGGTAGAACTTGCCACAGGCAGGTAGAGACTGGAGCCTTTTTGAGTAAATTCTCAGATGAAAAGACCAATCTGTATGGAGGATAGACTTCAGTTAAGTTACAAGAAACATGAATGACACCCATTCACTTTTTTGGGGGGGAACTCATCTGAATTGACAAACTTCAGAAAGAGGTCTTTTGAGTCCAGCCCTGAGGTTTCTTAAAAGAGGCAGTGATGGAACCTCATTTCCATACCTGGCTCTCTCTCTGTGAGGTTGCATGTCTACCTGCAAATGGAAGAGTTTTATGCAAAAAAAAAAAAATGTTGAAGCAAGTAAATGAAATTAATGACTTATGTATTGCAAAAGAGAAGAAATTCAGAGGAAGATTGTGTGGCTGACTTAAATACCTTTTTGGTTCAAACTAACTGACCGTGAAATAGATAAATATATACATTCCTGTGAACAAAATGCAATCATGGGAGACAAAGCATGGGAGATGTCTGTAAATTGGTGATTAATGTTATCTTTATCTTCCTCTGGGCTAGAACTGAGAGTTGGTGGCCAGATGCTTCCACCCATTCATTCCTCTCATTGCCAGTCTGATGTTCAGTTCCATCCACTCTTCTACATCTTGAGTTCACACTGGTCTTCTCTCCCTTCCTTTCTCTTTTTCCTGTGGTTCATTCTCTTAGCAGCCTATTTCTCTTTCAGCTCAGTTTTTTAACTCTTTTCTGAATTGTGCAGACAAGATTGCTTTCTTTAGCTGGTCTCTTCAACCCACTCTTATCTACTTGTGGAAATTCATGGGTTCATATTTTCCCCCCAAATGCCTGAAGATTTGTAATTGCTGAAAAGCCAAAATAATAGAAACCATCACCCTTGCATCCTCCACACTAAACTAGAGGAATTTGTGTTCCAGTGCATGCTTTACTATAATCTCATGAAACATGCTGTCTCTCTCTCTTTGGGTCAAAGAAAACACAGGAAATTCCCGTTGTTTTTCATCTCATTTCTCAATTACTATTAAAGCAGCACACCCTTATGCGTAAGTCTGACATGAGTCCATGCACAGGCCAGGGTGTGAATACACTAATAAAAAAAAAAACTTGTGTCATTCAATTGTGTGTTTGCAGCCTTACCTGTGAACAGAGTAGAGAAAACAATGTTGTAACATGAGGAAGTTGGGAAACGGGGTTAGATGTGGGTCAGAGAAATGTGAGATACAGTGGTGGTCCCTGGCAAGGCAGTTGTGCAGAAAGGAATATTTTTTAATATTGCTGCAGCAGAACTCAAAGACCTTTATCTTTTAATATTTAGATGTCTGTCAAGAAGAGTAAACACGAGGGCTTTTTGGAGTGTTCTCACTGAATAACTCGTGCTGGAATCACTTGGCCAATTGGAAAATTATCAGTCTGATAGCATTTTTTCAATAGCTCAGTAGACAAACAGTGGATTTGATAAATATTTAAAAATAAACCACATGAGCATTATGAATTCCTGCTAGTTAAATACTGTTGAAATAATTTGACAGTCCTAGAACAGCAACATATTGGCTGAAAAAGAGGGGAGATTTTAGGGTTGAAGTTATGTGGGGATAAGTCTCTGACACAGCAGTTGTCTTCACTGGAGTCAGAGCTGCAGGGCAGTTTTCAGACATCCAGGCTTGCACCTTCAATTCCGAGATGAAACTGGAAAAAAGCCACTGACAGTGAACATAGATTTCCCAATACCATGAAAACGAACAGAGTCATTTCTTCCAGGTTTATGGAAAACCAGTTGGCTTCTCTCAACTCAGCCAGGAGTTTGTCTCGTGTGGGCTTTAAAAATTCCTAAAAGATCGAAACAACACCCATTCAGCAAAGTGAAATGCAGCACTGCCTGGGGAAGGAGCACGCTGCAGCTGCTGCCACCCCGCAGCCTGTGCCCTGCTGGAGTGCTGGGCTGCTGCTGGCACCAGGTGGGAGCCAGATTGCTGCATACAAATGAACTGCCCCCACATCAATCCACGATGTAGGCTGGGCTGCTTGTTTTGCATATCTTCTTCTAAAAATATATGTTGTTTGTCAGGATGTTGTAAGGTGGCCCAGAAAGGCTGGACCTTGGTACAGTCCTAAAAACAGTGCACAGAAACAGGGCGCAGCAGAGCAAGCCTGAGCCAGCACTTAGCAATGCCTTGTTCCCATTCTCAGCCATCTCAGTTCACTCTGCTATCGTCAGCTGCACCTCAGGAGGCCTTTATTGCTTCTGGCCACCTCCATCCTTGGGGCAGCTGCAGGATACCTTGCTTGAAACACAGAATGATGGAATGGTTTGGGTTGGAAGGGACCTTGAAGACCATCCAGTTCCAAGGCCCTGCTGTAGGCAGGGACACCTTCCACTAGATCAGGTTGCTCCAAACCCCACCCAGCCTGGCCTTCAACACTTCAGGTGCCACCTTCTCACTTCCCCTGTGCTGACCCTGTCCCATTGCCTCATCTTTCTCTTTCACAGCATTACCACCTTGAAGAGGCTACAGCCAACCTCTGCTTTTAACTCTTCATGTGGATGCCACACTCACAAGAAGACAGAGGTTGCGTGTGAACTGCATACTGCTTCACAACATATTTATGTTAATTATGTATGATTATAGATGTAGTATATAATCACACATTATATGTGATTATATATTATTTATTTTGTATAGATATACAATAGAATCACATAATAAATAGATACAATTGCTGAAGTGTTATTCAGTTCATGTACTGAAAAACTGTGCATATTAATTAGATAAAATTACATATAGTATTTCTAAATTAAGTTATATATGTGATCTGTAATTAATATATAATGTATGATTAGATGTGATAATACACATTAATTGCACAAGTTAAAGAATTTGCTTTAATATAAATACTGTAGTTCTGTGACCCATTTTCATAAAATGCCTCTTAAGTACTACCTAGGATGGAATCAGAGATATACACTCAGTTTTCTCTCCCAGATTTTCAAATACCTTCTGTGGAAACCAAGTGCACTCATTCCAGACTTGGGTCCAGAATCCCAACATCTGCCAAATTTTAGGTATCAAAATCTGTTCAGAGCCAACAGCATAAAAATTCCCAGCACAGCATCTGCCTCCACATGAAACTGCTCTGTAAACACAGGGGTTTTCCTTCTCCTTAGGCTGGAGTGGTTTTTACCTGCTCTGGTTGGCAAAGCAGCCGGAACAATTGCAGGACACTCCCAGGGCTGCTTATGTGTTGTTTGCATTTTGCACCCTCTCTCACCTCACCCCTATTTGACAAAATGCAAACCAGCAGTCAGATGCTTCTGTGAAATAAGGAAACCCCGGCTGAAATCTGTTGTTGTGACTTTTTAAAGCTTCAGGGAGGAGGAGCCAAAGGATCAGTGGAATTCCTGGGAGAGGGAGGAATCAGCTGTATTCGAAATTTCTTTCCTTTACATGGGGTGAAATAAAAACAGGTGAGAGGAAAGGCTCGGAATTTTCATAAATCTATTTTTGCTGGCGTTAAGCAGCTTCCCTTGAGTAGAACGTCAGGACACGGTGAACGCAGCACTGAGCACTGAGCACTGGCACTCCCACCTTGAGAGCCACCATAGTGCTCCACTCGGTGTAAGGACTGTCAGCTCAGCATTCGGGGGGCTTTCGGAAAGAATCAAACAGCTGACTAAAAGTGACAAGGAAAACCGACCTTAGGGAGGACACTGGGACAGCCTTGAAGCCCGTTTGAACCGCGCTGTTGTGACAGGCTGACAGGCTGCATCCTGTGTGTGTGCATGCCTGCAAAGAGAATTTACTAATACATACAACGTTAATTACTCAGTTATGTCCTGAAGCAAGGCTGGGAATGAATTTCAGGAAAAGAGATGTTTGTTTTGCGCGGGCGCCCACATCCCATATAGTTTCAGTCCCGCGGAAATTGCCCCGCATCTCCACCCTGCGAGCGCCCGCAGCTGTAGGCAGTAGCTGGGAGAAGACACGGAGCTCACGGAAACCCCTGTGCCCCCATTCCTCAGCGTCCCCCAACATGGAAAGCCTGACCAGCAACAAGCCCAGGGTCTATCCCCTGCTCCCGCCTCAGCTGAAGCAGTACAGCTGTTGCCTGAGCAGAGAAAGGGATTGGATTTCACAGGCTGTGTAATCTGCGACAGCGCTCTTTGCCTTGGGGATAGCAACGAGCCTCACCCAGGCTCAGCCATCCCCTTTCTGCCCGTGAGGAACGCCCCGGTCGACATAGAAGGAAAATTGTTTGCTGGATTTCTGCACAGCCCTCCTTCCAATTGCTGGAGAGAGAGGGGGAGTGAAAAAGAGAGAGAGTTTAAGACAGGCTCTGCACTGGTGTTCTGGGCTATTTCAACTTCAGGGCAACTTTAGAGAACTTCAGTTATTTTTGGTAAGTTTTTTTTCTTGAAACCCAAACGTCTCTCTCTCTTTCTTTCTTTCTATGAAATCTCTGATGCAGATTGCAAAAGTTTGTAGTAGATGATGGGCTTTAAAAAATGCAGAGAGATGTGGGCGTGTGCATTTTGTGTCCTTTGATACAGAAACTGGACTTTACAGTTGTGAAGACATAATGTTCCCAGCTGCTGTACTTGATAAGTGAAACCTGAAGATGTTGTGTGTTAAATGACACTGCTGGGGAAAAGTGTGCCCAGAGCTTCAACCAAGGTGCATCTCACCTGGTGCAAACCTTTGCCTCTTTCTTGTGTGTGGGAAGAGGTGAGATCAGGAATGAACAGTTGTGTTCAGCCTGATAAAAAGTTTCTGATCCACGTTTTTACTCAGGGGGTTTCAAGCCTCTTAGCCTCCCAAAGGTTTCAGAGGGATGTTGGTTCTTGGTGTATACACACCCCTCCATTCAGTAATCTCTATTCCAGATCATGCATGTTGTTTTTCTTACTTCCTCTGTCTGTATACTTAACCCATCGGGACGATCTCAAAGATAGCGAAACTCTTTTGTAGTGCAAAGAGCCAATTACAATTTTTTCAATTTATTGCAGAGTGCAAAGAGCAATTTTCTTACAGTGAGGTTGATTTCTGATGAATATGAGTTTTTCTGTTATTTGTTCTTCCCCTATATATGTTTGGATTTTATAGTATCTCTGCTCCTATAAGAGGAATACTATTTGTGCGGGTATTATATCTCAATAGATACTATTTGCTATATATATATATATATAAGTATATGTGTATATATATATAGTATAATATATACTGACCTGGCATTAGGATCTCTGAATGTTCATGGAATTTGAGACTAAGATTAACCTTGAAGCATTTAAAAAGCAGATCCATAACCTTGTTAGTAGAAGTTGGATCCTGGGAGTGATCACTGCAAGGCTGCTGAGGCTAGTTCATAAAATGCTGGAAAATACACAGGGTAAAATTATTCTGTCCACCTGTCTAGGTTCATCCATGTACCCTGATATCTTTCTGAACATGTGGATACAGATGGTCAGAAGCAGAATTTATAACTGTAATCACCTGTAGAGAAAATGAAAAGTTTGTTCTCTCAAAGCTTTGATAGAAAAGAGAAGACATTACTCATGTGAGAGAAAAGACCAAAAGTCATTGCTAAAAAAAAATACTATTCTTTATAATTTATGACACAAAAACCACAGAAGGTTAGAAGATGATTTGTAGGAGACACAGTACTTATGATCACCTGTTGCATGCATGAGAGAAGAGGTCTAAGTATTGCCTCACACTTTCTTTTACTATAATAAAGAAAAACTACAAGAAATTTTGTAGATCTAAGCAAATCAGAAGTAAAGCAGCTTACAACAGCCAATTTACTACCAAAAATCTATCCTAACATAGGTCAAAAATCCAGCATAAAAAAAGTTTCAGATGTTTAACAGTATGGGAAAACCTGTAACATCTCAGGATTTATTGGGTTTTATTAGCTATGTTTAAAAATGATAAGTGTGACTGGAACTTTTAATTGCAGAAAGTCTATAACAATGGAGTTAACAATAACTCTTCAGCAATAAACTGAAAACTATAAATCTGTGCCAGGCACTCTGCAGTGCTGACATGCTCCATGATGGCCATAGCTTTTTTGTGCAAGCATGTGGATTTGTTAGCTAAAACTGCATTTTACTATCTTTGGTGTGGCACTCTCGTAAAGTAAACTCTACTATTAGATTATGAGGCTTGTGTAAATCTCTGACTGAAGTCAGTTTGACTCTAGTCAGTGCTCATAAGCAATCCATGGGGATGGCTGCCTTCCAAGCTCCTCTGCAGCGGGTGTTAATGTCTTTTCAGTCGGACGGGGCAGCGGTGACTTCTGGCAGTGGCTCGCCAGGGGTTTGGAGATGGCACGTATTCCCTGCTTTTAATTGTCTTGGACGCTCAATCTGTATTCACAAAACTATGAGGTCAACGTGCCTTTATTCGCTTTTGGCTGTACTTGAAGCTCATCACTGAAACAAAATCCAGCAGTCTGTAATGCATGGTTATTGGGAGTAGCTGCAGTCTGAGTTAACCTCCTGTTGACTTCAGGGGGTTCAGTGCCCTGTGCTTGGACACGCTTTTCTCCAGAAAGCCACACCATGAACTTCACAGGCACCTCCCTTAACATTGTCACTGTGAGTGGAGGGAGCATCGGGGTCTTACTTAGATGTCACGCCTCACACGAGGCCACAGGAATGTGTCTTTGAAGGTTTGAACCTCCAAATGTACTCGGAGCTTTGGGTTGTTTTTATTCCTCAAGTTTTCTGCTTTGGCAAAGAAGTAAGTTCATTGTATGCAAGTGTAAAAGAGAAGGACTAGAAAAAGATTTTTTCCAGGATTCCTCACATTCAGAAACCTAAATAATTGGAATATAAAGCAGCATATTTAAAAGGTGTGAAAGCTTACAATTTTAGTAAATATTTGAGTAAATACAGTCAATCTATATTTTTTTTTACATCTAGCTATTTTTATGTTCCATAATGTTGTTTACATTTGGAAACAGCAAAATATGCCCTGAAAAAACACAAAGTTTCCTCCTCTGGAGAAACATCTGACTGTGTATGTGGGCTCTGTATTGCAGGTACAATCTGAACCAGTAGGGCTGAGAAAAGCCTCATCATTAACCTTGTTCTGAGTGAGGAGGGGACCTGGCCCTCTGCACCAGCACAGGCAGACCCAGCCAGGGCAAGCACTTGCTCTCAGGCAGTTTGCCACGTCCCTGACCCCCAGTGCACCAACAAACTCTTTTCCTGACAACACCAGCTAACAACTGCTGCCTTGTCTGCTTCCCTTAGGTGAAACTTCCAGTCTGCCCAGCAGGCTTTTTGCTCCACAGCCAAATGCGGAGCAGCCTGAGCGCTGCAGGGGATTCAGCTCCCCGTGGAGCTAAGATTAAACCTGACCGAAAGTAGCTTGCCATCTCTCCACATGCTGCACGAATCAAGGCAACATCCTTGTGGCAAGGAAGGTCCTTTGGATGACCTGCAGCTGTGCCTAGCTCCCGTGTGGAAGGGTTATGCCTGCTCTAAGGAAAATTTTCTAAATCCATGTGTTTGCTCATTTCACTCCGGATTTCAGAGTCAAGGCTGGAATTCATTATTTGATATTGGAAAACAAAACCTCAGGCTAGGAGAGGACCTTTCACGTACTAAATACTTCCTACCAACATGTTTACTTCCTGAAAGGGGACTGTAGGTAGCCAAATATCTGAAAGCAACCGCTGACTTATTGCAGAGAAATAAGGCTGCAGTTTTCTGTCAAAGAAGGGGATGACCAAATGTGTAGTCCAGAGTGACTGAAACAAGTTGAAATATGCTAAGGGTGCTATGGCATGTAAATAATAAATAGGCCAAGATAATTGATAGAGGACCCATCAGTAAGGGACGGCAGCTCTGCAAGGGAGAGAGTCCCAGGCCACGGTAACGGCTGAAATCCCAGCAAAATTCCATGGAGCAGGAATGCAAGTGCCTGAAGAAGAGCAGGCACCAAGTCCGCTTCATCTGCCTAATAAAGATAGCAGTGTCTTCAGGGGGCAGAATTATCTGTTTTTCAGAAACACAAACAAGGAGATAAGGTTTACGTGATTTCCAAGCTTGCTGATAAACACACGAGACTCCAAAGGCACAGGAACTGCTCTTCACTGCTGGGCAAATGTTGTTTCTTCTCTGTAGTTAAGAGAACAAACACTACTTGATTTTGATAGCGGTGGTCTGTACCTGACTTTCATAGAGCCAGAGGAGCAGCTGTTATCCATGCAGCCCTCTGACTTTAAATACCTTTTACCTGCCCGCTGACCTCTCAGTTTTCTCCCCTTGAACAGTGGTGTGTTTGCAGCCTCAGCCAGCCAGCACTGAAAAGCAAAGGTTTCAGGCTGCATGTACTTCTTCCCATTTCCACAACTCCTAGCTAAATAGTCTAATAAACTGTTATAGATATAAAATATTCCACCCTGAAGTGCATCCTGAAAGCTCATACTATTTTATTAGTGCAGACATCCCCACTTTTCCTAGGATTCCCATACCAGTCATAGGAAACAAATGTCATCAGGTTTCTACAGGTCCTCTCTTCATTTACTTGCTGTGTAGTTTGCTCCAGCTCATTGTCATTTGACTGTCAGCCAGGCACAGTGCTCTACTTTTCCCTGAAGTAAACACATGCAGGAACTTTTCTTTCCCTTGCCTCACATCACTCTTTTTAATCCAAAGAATTCGCCTTAGCACTATTATTTAGAGGAGCGAATTCCAAAATGTGAATTTTAGCCTGAGTAGAAGAAACTCAAAGGACATGCATGCAGGAGCAAAAATTATTAATGTTAGCAAATGGGATGGTAGCTTTTCCACACAGCAGGAATGGCTTTAACTGATGCTTCCATTGTATTCAGAAGGGGATAAATGGCTTAGTGGTACTAGACATTGTTATCTTGAAAATTAGTTAGAGATCAGCTTTTGGTGAACCTCAAAGAAGTTAGCAGCCCTCCCTCAGATCAGAAAAGCATCCAAAAGATTTGGTTTAATTTTTTTTTTTATTTGCTTGAAAATTGAGCATGGCGGTATTAGGTCAAAGGTTGGACTTTATGATCTTGGAGGTCTTTTCCACATTTAAAGATTCTGTGTTTCTGTGAGTGTGAGTTTATTGGAAGGTCTATAAGATGAAGATCTGTGAAACTGTCATGAGAAAGCTGGTGGTTTCAATTGCTGATATTTCCTGATATGAGCTGAGATTCCCCTATTCATGCTTCTAAAATCAGCCAAAAGCAAATAATTTACAAGAACACAAAAATGTCATTAAACATTCCCCAAATATTTTCATATATGTCAGAACTGTTCTGATTTATGCTTCAGTGAAAGGTTGCATTGATTTTTATGTGAACTGTGTCCTCACACTCCTTAAGGCTGACTTTTTCACATAATAGGCTTGATTATGAGAAAAAAGTTGTTTGCAGAACGAATAGCTCAGCCAACTCAGTGCGTAAAGAGCAAGTAAGAGCCCATTTTGGAGGCAAACTGGCCCATTTTCACATGAGAATGACAGCATGCAGCACTTGGGTTCATGGTGATGCCATTTTGCTGCTCAGGCTTCCCAGGAACAGTGATGGGTAATATTCTTAGTTCTTTATTCTTATTCTTTATTCTATATTCTTTATTCTTGAAGTTCTTAGGCTTTGCTCTCATTATTCTTTTTGGGGTCATATCTCAGATTAGAAAATGATTGACTATGTAAGTGGTGTAAAACAGACTTTTCACACACAGGTATTTATGAGGGGACATTCCAGTGGTCAACAGAGCTGGATGGAGGCAGGGCCCCCCACAGATCTACTATGAAAGGAATAAATTCAGTAATGGCACTGTGATATTGTATCTGTATTTGGATTATACGTTCACAGTGGATTTAACTACTGCTTCAGTCAGTTTAAAAGCAATCTCTGAATGAAAGGGTTTGGATAGAGATAGCAGGAGAAATCATGTTTTTCTTCTTAAAATTATCCTTCCTCAGAGATTAAAAAGAAGCTTTTGGATAACTGCATTGAGTTATGCCAGGAAAGCTCATCACAGAGATTAGTGCATTAACTACATAATTATAATGTATACATTGCGTGCTTCACCAACCAAATATATAAACCTTATTTAGTCTAAATAAACCTTAAAGCCCGGAGAATAAGCCTAGCACTTTCAGATAAGCTCAAGCATGAATGTAATCTCTCCTTAATATACCAGCTTTTTTCTTAGAAAGAAAACACTGTGCTCAGTGCATGTGACAACAAATCATCCCTGGGTCTCATGGTGAGGAGATCAGAGCAGCCATCAGGAGTCCCCAAGGAGCCCGAGCAGACTGTCCACTGCAACATTTTCCTGGGAGCTCTGCCCAGTGCTTCCCCCTCCTTCTCTCCCCTTCTCACTTTGCTTTTCTACTGTGGATAAACAGCCACAGTCCTGCAGAACTGCTCACATCCCAGCCACATGGCCACCCCAGGCCGTGGGACCCCTCCCAGAGACCTGGATCATCATTTCCCTTGTGCTGCTGCTGAGCACAGCGGGACTAGGAGTGTGGAGGGTGTGTGGGTGCCTGAAGTATCCCTGTTCAGAAGTCAGGCTGCTCAGAGGGTATTGGAAAATACAGCATCCCAGACTGGCAGAATCTGGCAGCAGAAATGTTATTTGGAGGGCAGCAGTGTTTTGTCATTCTGGGCCAGCATGAACAGGTACATGTGTCAGCAGCATTTACTGCACATCAGTAAGGTGATGTCCTAGTCACCCTATAGGCTCTGGAGCACGTTGTCACACAAATTCAGAACTGGCTCTCTCTTTGATTAGGAAAATGCTGCAGTCCCTCTCTGTCAGCATAGAGCCGTGGCTGTTCCAGGAGAGCAGTGCCTGGTGCAGTGGCAGGGAAGGCTGTGGCAGGCAGATGGCAGAGCAGATGGGTGCTGGTTCTGCAGGTTGGGTGTTTGCAGGCAGGCAAATGTGCCCAGCACAGCGCTAGCAGGGGCACTCAGGGCACTCAGCACTGCAGGTCTCTGGAACAGAGGGGGTGAAGCACCTGAGTCACATTAACTTGTTGGGTGTGGACCATAGTTGATGGCATGGCCTGGGTAGGAAAACCTGTGGAAAAAAAAAATCTGTTTTCTTATTTTCAGTTTTTAGAGCACTTTTTTCCAAAGAAAAATTTAAATTCATACAGCACCCATGAAGAAAGATTGTGACAGGCCCACCTTGAAGTCCTTTGCAGCTGGTACCTCTGGGATCAGTCTGCTTGGCAGAGGCAGTGTCGAGGGAAGATACCTTGGCAAAAAGACAGGAATGGGAGCAGGGAAGCCCATAGCACACCCCTCTACCATAGCCTGCTGCCTCAGCAAGGCTGCCCAAAGGTGCCTGCAAACCCTTGGGATGCAGTGATGGAGTCAAAGACAACCCTGCAGCAGGGACAGAAGCAAATGGCATGGAAAGAAAGCCAGTGATTTTGGATTATTTTTCAAGTGCACTGAGAAAGCAGCCAGCAGGGCCACACACAGACACACCCAGCCACAAGCCAGTGAAAACCAGTGTGGGTGAGACACTCTCAAATCCCCTCCTTGCCCATGCGGACAACCACATCATTTTCCAGCCCAGGGGAGTCACCTCCTAGGAGTTGTATCAGATGCTGGTGCCACAGAGCTGTGTTGCACATCAGCAAAAAGATACTGCAATGTGTTTGGGGTGTTTCTGCTGACTACTTCCCCCATCATTCTCAGCTGTGTTTCATTAATTTATTTGCCCTCCTGTGTGTCTGGAGCTTATTGCTGGTTCACATTCAGACCCTGTCCTGCTCTGAAAGATGGGGATTGGAATCAGCAGATCTCCACCCTGGTGTTTGATAGGGAAGCGGCGCTTTTGCAATGATCCCCCAAGTTGTGACATGCACTGAAAACTGGTCTTGTGCCAGCAGTGCTCTGTGCAGGAGCTGCAGCTACGCTCAGGTGCTGCATGAACACCTCTGCACTATCACACTGTTATTTTATGGCATGGGCTGACAAAATTTGGGCCCCATGAGAGCACACACACATAAAGCCCATGGGCCTGGAGCTTTCATTTGCACCAGAGCAAAGGGAGAGCAGAAGAGCTATAAAAAATGAATGTTTCCCCTCCCCACAAATCCTCCTCTTTCAAATGCCCACTAAGGGATGTAGAGGGGGAAAACCATCATCCTCTAATCCAAAGCAGGAGTAGGCTGTCATACCAGCACAAACAGACCCCACCAACTCCTCCACTAACTCTGCTCTTGCGAGGAGACAGAGATGGACTGTGATAAGGTTTTGGCTCTCAGACACACTTGGAAACATGGGGAAGGCCAGCTAGAGCCTGTGCATTCAGGGGAAGGGAGCTGGGACTTGCTAAATCGGCACTGACAGATTGCAGCAAGGAGCAATGTCCTTGACCTGACTGCAATAGCTCTGAGGAGCAGGAGTGAGAGCTTCCTGCTTCACAGGGACTTTGCAGACAGCTGTGTCTCTGGCAGGAGCACAGGCTCAAATCTGTAAAACTGACTGTTGTTGCACAAAGATGGCACAACCCGGCCATGCTTGTCAAGACCTATTGTCATTTTTTGCTGCTGCAGTCTGAGGGCAGGTTAAGGGCCCCACCATGTTCAGTGATACACAGTGTCCTGCCCAGGTGCGCCTTGGAGGATTTAGAAGGTTTGTGTCAAGCAAGTTGAGCAAAATGGAGGTGACAGTAGTGAGGAAATAGCAGAAACAGTTCTATGGAGAAAGAAGGAAGGCTCTTTTGGGCTGCATTTCTGTCTGTTTCATTGTCTAGAAGATCTCAGAAAATGTCAATTGTTATAAAGCCCTGTTGGCTGGAGCAAAGCTGTGGATGCAGTAATGCAGGATGTGGTTCATGCAGAGTGCTCATGGTGGAGGCACCTAATACAAGAGCATCTAAGAAGACCTTGCCGTGCTTGGGATCTCCAGCTGCTCTTCTGCAGAGAGCAGGAGACTGCTGCTCTCTGACAGGAGACCTGAATGCAAAATCTGGAGGGCATTTGTTTTCCAGTCAAGAGAAATGCGGGAGTTAAGTGTTTTAGGCAGCCTGCAGCTGCTGAAGTTTTTGTTCCACTGTCATGCCCCTTGAGTGTTTGGGTGAGAGGAGGATACAACATGAAATGCTGCATTTCTTTTTAACTTCTGTCCAGCTCCCCTGAAGTACCTTCAGTAGGCAGAGCAGCATGTTGGAAGGGGAGTTATAGCAACAGCAGCACAATACCTACAGTCCCAGCTGCATCTGTATGATGACAGGTAGGAAAAATGGAATGGCACTCACCTTGAGGGTGAGAAAACAGGCAAGAAAGGGTGTGTTGAACTGCTCAGAGACGTGGACTTACCTTGGGCTGACAGCAGTAGGGATATTTTGCTGACAGGACATGACGTATTCGATGGAAACGAGATTTACATTGTTTTTGGAAAATATATGAATGTGGCCTATCACACAGACACCATGGATAGCGTAATGAGCAAATTTTCAATATTTGGACATTCTGTTCACAAAATAAATTAATGGGAAATTAACGTTAATTAGCTATCAGTCTTTTGGCAGATGTGAGTGGGTTCAGTGAAAGAAACATTGTGACAGACTTCCCTACCTTTCAACAAAATAAAAAGGAGGTATAGAGACTTGTCTTAAATTTATACTTACAAAAAGCATGCTGTACCTTTTTTATTTTATTTTTTTTTAATGGTAGTATATCCATTTTATTCACTGCTTGGTTAAGTTGCTGTCTGGTTTAACCACAGATGTTAGCTCAGCCCCTCAGAGCCATTCACTCATTCCCTCCCTCAGTGGGA
Source organism: Bombycilla garrulus (assembly GCA_013400315.1). Taxonomy (NCBI): domain Eukaryota; kingdom Metazoa; phylum Chordata; class Aves; order Passeriformes; family Bombycillidae; genus Bombycilla; species Bombycilla garrulus. The sequence continues at coordinate 3,291,962 of VXBU01008198.1, forward strand.
TGGGGAAAGAATAGGAAGAGTAAAAGTGAAAAAACTCATGGGCTTAGATTAGAACAGTTTAATAGGTAAAACAAAATCCATGCACAAAAGCAAAGCAAAACAAGGAATTAATTCACTGCTTCTCATTGGCAGGCAGGTGTTCAGCCACCCCCAGGAAGTCAGGGCTCCATCACAGGCACTGGAGAAGACAAATGCCATGACCCTGAATGTGTTCTCTCCCTCCTTCTTCTTCCCCCAGCTTTATAGGCTGAGCAGATGCCATATGGTCTGGTATATCCTTTGGGTCAGTTTGGGTCAGCTGTCCCAGCTGTGTCCCCTCCCAGCTCCTTTTCACCCCCACTCTGCTCAATGGTGGGGTTGCTGTGAGGAGCAGAAAAAGCCTTGACTCTGTGGAAGCACTGCTCAGCAATAACAAAAACATCCCTGAATTATCAACATTGTTTCCAGCACAAATCCAAAACACAGCCCCATACCAGCTACTATGAAAAAAATTAACTCTACCTCAGCCAAAACCATCACAGTTACAAAAATTGTGGTTTTGTAATTAGTGGTTCTTTGCAAAGTCATGAAATATATATATATGTATGCACAATGCATATCTATATAAAAGTAGTATATGCTTAAATGAGTTTTTCACTGATAGGCTACTTGGCAAAGAAATCACTTTTAGTTGTCCGTTAGGGCTGGATTCAATAGAAATATTGGCTGACTTTACTGCAAGCCTTGGAAACCATTGGAGTATTCAAGGCTTAGGCAGTCAGATGCCTGCTTTAATTTCTATTGACAAAGGAAAAGGAGGGATGAGTAAATGTAAAACATTTCCTTCCAGCATTGAGCTAAGAGAGGCAGCATGGTGCAGGGAGGAGGTGGAATCCAGGACATCTGGGTTGAATTTATTGCTGGCTCTGCTGCCAACTTGCTTTGTGACTTTGAGCAAGTAATTTCTTTTTTTCTTTTTTTATTTTTTTTTTCACTTTGCTATCTTATTTTCTGCAAGGTGTGGAGAGCTCACCTAGTTTCACATGGTGCTTCTGGCAGGGGGAGGAAGTCCCTTGGTGACCATGACCAAGACGCTGCAGTTGCCAGGCTGGCAGATTCCTGTGTGCCAGGCAGTGCTGTCTGTGTGATACAGGGTGCAAGGGGTAGCTGTGCTTTCTGAGAGCCCAAAGAGAAAGATGTTCATGGAGCAGCACCATGCCTGTGTAAACATGTGTCCATTAGTATCAGTAACCAGTGCCTCCTGCTACCCATCACAAAGTAATTTGGCGCTGAAGTTGGGTTGGCAATTTCTACCTATGATCTCCTATTTCATTTTCTGCAGCACTCCCAGGGAGAGCGATTGCTTTGTGCTAAATCACAGAGAATGGGGTGGCTATTTTGAAATGGTCTTTGGGCTTCCTGGATCCAAAGCTGTTCTCAGTGTGGAGGAAAGAAGCCTGGCAGCTTCCTTTTCTTTTTTTTTTACTATTTTTTTGTAAAATGCACTTTCTGCCAATTGCGAAGAACTGAAAAAGCATGTGAAAGCCAAGAGAGAGTCATATATGGCCCTCTGCATGCCACCACGTCTGTAATCTAGCAATGATACTTGGGCCATTGCTGGAAAATTTCTGCCTTTCTCTTATTTGCCTTTGTTTCTTACTTTATATGACACTGATGTCTTAATGCTACTTGCTGCATCCACCAATGGAGCTCATGGCTCATCTACAAAATGCTAGCATTTTTTTTCTCAAAGCATTTACTCTTACAAGGTTGCAGGTGTGATTGCTGTGAGCAGTCATGTGTGCTCTGCTGGATTTTGCAAGATGAAATCAAAGCTGACCTCAGCCCATATCACAGCCGGAACTACAGTGTGTAATGCAATGTAACATGCAATGTATCAGTTTCAATGAGGCCAAGTGATGTCTTGCTTGAGTAGGTGCAGAATGAAATACCAATACTTCAGGATTTGATCCTGTGCCATTAGTTGATCATCAGGTATCATGTAAGTCCTGTTGATTTTTGTAAGCTTCCATTTATGCCCTATCCTACCGGTGGATCAAAGGATGAAACCTTTTGGAAATACCTGGAACGCGACAGCTTGGGCAGACTTATCTCTCCGCAAAGTTGTACGTGAACTCAAGACTCTGTTGAGTACTGTACAGATGAAGGAAGAACTTGTCAGGAATAGTGATAATCATGTACCTTTATGCACTGTACAAATCTGAGGATAAAGATGCAATATTCAAGTCTCAAGACAAAGTGATTAAAATCAATAGAAAACACTGATGGAGACTGATCTGATCTATACACTCTACTGTAATATTCCCCTTCATTTTTTTTAACCTATGAAGGAAAAAGGTTTTTAAGAATAACGGGGTAACAGGAGTATAAATTTTGCCTGACGTACTGTAGCTTTGTGGTATGCTCTCCTAGTTTAGGTGTCACTTTGTGTCACTTCAACTGCATTGATTTTCTCTCCTCTGCAGGGTACATAATGCATTCTTCTTCTCACAGTACATATTTGGCAACTAGACACAGTCAATTGAACTGGGGTGCAAAACACCTGGGTTCAGCCTCTGACTGGATGGGTAATGCAGTCACATCACCTCTGTCTCTGGCTCCCCATCTGTCCAGCCCCTCTCCCTTTGGCTCTCTCTGTTAGTTTAACAGAAAGCCCTTTGGGGCCAGCATTGTTCTCCATTGTGTATTTGTACAGCATAATGAGGTGTCAGTCTTGGGACAGGCTCTTGGAAACTACTAAAGCATAAATGGTCATAGAAATTAATTAAGTGAATACCCGTGTCCTAGGTGTCAAGGCACGGTGTAAAAATTACTTCTAGTAAAGTGGTCTGAGTGTTTTAAAGTGTGATACAAAGCTTCTCCAGATTTCAGAGGCTTAAATCCATCTCTTAGCACGCAGCCAGGACTTCCTGCAAAGTTCTCTAGTCCTGCACAGACAACTTTGTGATGTGAAGTGAAAGCTCGATTTCAATTGCCGTGGGTTAAAGGCGGTTATTCCCACAGTTCCCATTTCCTAATGTTTTCCACTTATGATGTTCTTCTCTTTTAATGTTCATAGTAACTCTTGCCAAAAAAGGTGTTTCCTATCATGTTCTCCTCACATTGTGTGTTATGGTTTAGGGATTTTTTTTTTATTCCATATTTTCAATCCCCAGAGAGCTAAGGTTAGTCATAAACATACTTTTGGCTATCAGATTCATGTGTGGTTTGCTATAGCAACAAACAAAAGCATTAGTCAGAAACTGGCATGAAGCTATAAACACATTTTTTTTGTGATATTACCCAGAGTTAGCTGAATTTATCTGGTACACTGTTGCCACACAACTGCATTGTATTTAGACTGTTTGAATAGGACCCTCGTAGAAAACCCAAATAGTACATTATAGAAAAATAAGCAAGTCTGTTAACTGATGTTGTCATCTGAAGATCATGGCCAAATTCTGCTATTTAACTGATATAAATTCAGCTGAACACCTTCAGGACACACATTTAGATCAGTGGCTAAAATCTGAATCTATATCTATGGAATAAGAGCAAAATTATAATCTAAAAAAAAAAAAAAAAAGTCTTGCTTTGCCTTTGCCATTTTCACTTCTATAATTCTACTTCAGCAAAACGATTAGAGGTGGGCGTTACCAGATTGCAGTGGATGGTGTAAGTTCACTGCCAGCACACTTGGAACACTTTGCAGCATGGCAGGGAGGGTGAGCACTGGTAAGGACCGTGTCTGCCTGTCTGGCCTCCACAGTACTGGGAAGGTGCAGTTTGTGAAGAGCTGGTGTCTATCCAGCCTGTCTGGGCACGGCAGGAGTGGCTTGTGCAGCAAGTACTGGCTTCCCTGGAGAGCTGGTTGGATTTGTAAGGCGTTCACTGAAATCCCACAGCTACACAGCTACCAGTCCCTGAGCCAGCTAGTTTAAAGGTTGCCCTGAAGGCTCTACAGAAGTGGTGATTTTTGCCTAGGCAGAGTAGGCACATTCCTGCTTTATTCCAACCATTTGTCTTCTCTTCCCTGCACCTTTTCGGGAACATGAGCCCTGCTCTGTTTTGACAGCTGCGTTTAATAAAAAGCATATGCATGAAAAATGTGTTTTCCAGTATCCCTGAGCTGGCATTTCTCTGCAAGGAGAACTTAAATTTCCCTAGAAATTGTTCAGATACATTTTCAGATCCCTCTCTTTGAACCTAGACGTGTAAAGTGGCCATAATCTTCCCTGCTGCAGAGGTGTGCAGGGTAACATAGCTGTAATATCCACACCTGTCCAAGTGATAAGAGTAACAATTCCATTAGAACCTCCTTGTACCGAGCAGTCTAGAATTTGTTCACAGGGCAGGTGGTTCCAGCTGCAGAGCATAAACCTGCAGCAACATGTACTTTGCACATGTGTGCTTAAGCCCTCTGAGAATTGGCTTTAGAAGTTCAGGGATCAGGAGCAACACCTAGCATGGGCAAGCTGTGTTCCAAAAACAAAGAGCTCTTTTCCTGAACCAAACCCATAGCAGAAAGACATGCCCCCAGGAGATCTACATTTTAACCCTCACTCTGTGCTTTGCTTAGTGTTGTTGAGTAGTGTGGGTCCTACACACCTGAGGCCCTGGCCCAGGTGTACTTTCAGAACCTTTTGAGATAATTTTTCCATGGTAGATTTCTCTGGTGTAGAAGGACCTGTTTTTCAGTTAGCAGGACTTCAGGAAGCTTTGAGCAACCTGGTCTAGTGAGAGGTATCTCTGTTCAGTGGGTTGGAATGAGATGATCTTTAAGGTCCTTTCTAAACCATTCTGTGACTCTATGATCCTGTGACTTACTCTGGGCTTGTATGTGGGTTGATCTTTGCCCTTTTCCCATCTGTCTCCTTTTATATCAAGCCCTGCACTTGATTTCTCTGAAAAGAAGAAGAGTTCTGGGTATTTGTCTTCTAAGATCAGCAGAGTACTTTTCTTTACTCTTTTGGTCAAATTGGGACAGATCTTTTACATAAGTGTTCAAAGCAGGATTAAGTAGTGTTCAAAGTATTTGCTATGAAGGAAAAAAGAAATTCTGCTCTCTGTGTAGTTGCAGAATTCTGTCAACACTGCCCCAACACCACTATATAAAGAAAATATTTCAGTCTCTGCTAAAACCCTATTGACATCTCAGTCCATGGAGGACTTTGGGACTGCAGTGTTTAAAAATGTCACAGTAAGATGGTGGTGGAGCCTTTGTTTTAGACGGGATAATTTCATGGTAGCAATTGTTCTCCTTTTCTGGTGTTATTGACTGTAAGCTGTGCATAGTGCAAGGAATGCAAATCCACCTTCCTTAGGAGAGAGCAGTGGTCTCTGCTGCACACAGAGCCCACAGAGAGCTGAACCACTGCTCAGACAGCAGAGTCCTCACTGGGGCCATTGCGTCAGGCAGGGCGCAGGAGAGCACAGGTAATAAAACACCATTGCTTTAAAAAGACTCTTTTCAAAGATGTGCAGAAAACCCTACAGATGAACTGATGGGCATCTCCAGGTGCATCCCATTGTTTTCTTCTGCTTAAACTCTTCAGAGTTCCACAAATCAAGGTGGTCATTGTTGTTCTTCACAGTGGAGACAATCCATTAGATTGTCCTCCTGTTGCACAGATTTAAATTATTCTGAAGAAGCCACCTTACAGCAGATCTCAAAAACTGTTACTGAAGCCCCAGGATTTTTCTTTTCCTTATACTTTGGATTGGTACAAAGCTGTTTTATTTCAGGGGAGACCTTGATCTGGCTGAAGAGCAAAATGTAATTTACTATCCCTTATGCCTTAGTCTGAATCTAGCACAGCTGTTCATCAAGAAAAACCTTACCATGTGCCTTCAAAAAGAATGCATCCTGTTTTAACTGAGTTGGAAAATACTTAACCTGAGTGTGAACAGATCATTATGATAAAGTTACTCATTTCCATTAGATATCATTATTTTTGTATTACAGAGCAGCTCTGGATGTTTGGAAATGTTATGAATCAGCATTAGGGTTGATAATGAAATCCAATAAATAGTCCTCTTAGTGCTTTCAAACAACTCCACCCATCTCAGTTCATTCACCAGTTACTACATGGATGAACCACAGTGTAGTTACCTTCTTGCTATTTTAGTCTTTAACCAGAAAGAAATGCAGAACTGCGGTAATGAGTCTTAAAGAAATGGTTTCTCCCTATCGTTTACACTAGTGTCTGTGAAACCTAAAACTGAAATCTATTTCCTTAACTAAACGATGTTTTTCTCTAATCTATTAAGCAAGCATTTTGACTTGTTATTTTTGGGTGCTAGGAGGTACAGAAATGGAAAATCAGTACTGAACCATTTAAAAACCACATGCAAAGATTCCATTTTATTTTTTCAAAAATATAATGCAACAATTTGTCAGTGTCAGTTTTTCCTTCTGTAAATTAATATGCACTTAAAATTTCAATGCTTTTCAGTCTTACATAATTATTTCTAATTTCAAGCAATGAAGATTGGGTTAACAGATTTAATTTGTAAAAGACATGTATCAAACACATTTACAAAATGCTGGGGTGTTCGAAGAGGTAAAAACCAATAGGCTGAAACCAAGAGACAACATTTTCAAAAAGAATCTGGTATGCAGCCGATTTTTGTGACTGAAACCCAAGTTTATAGTCCATTTATTCAGATTTGAATTACACTGATGTGGGCAGAACTAAGCGAACGTATTTATTTGTCTTACTCAATAGATTAGTTTGTCTGTAAATGAGATTTTATGCTTTTGTAAACCCACAGTTTGCATCCAGAAATTCTCTCTAATTTTAAAGAGAATCTCCTACCACACCAAAACAAGGAAAAATGAGCTGTGGTCAATGCTATTTTGTTACTATCAGTGTTTATTGACAGAAAAGATTTTTTATCTTAACAAAGTGAGGGAACTGTTAACTTTATCTGTGATGTAAAATATTTTCCCATAATAATTTTCTGTCACCTTTATCCCATATCTCTTGTATTACATATACATTAAGGAATTTAAAAGCTTAAAAAATATTTTCTTCTGCGGTGATTTACATCCAAACAAGTTGCCCAGAGAATTTTCTCTCAACCTGTTTCCAAAGGCAGATATTTATATAAAAACCCCCATAAAAGGTTGTGGGAAAACTACAAAGTTTTTTTCTGCATTCCTGTTTTGAGAGGGGCTGTGCCCAGCATACCTAAGAGACGGCCAAAGTAGCATCACTCCATTAATATTGCTGTATCTGGGCACTGAACTGTGCACTGAATTTTATCTGTGGGGTAAGGAGAAATAAAAGCCCTCTAGACCATAAGGGCCTTAAGACCATAAGGATCATAATACAAACTCTTTCTCTATATATATGTATGTGTTTATATTTATTTCTAAATACAAGCATTTTTACTGAGCATTGATTCTGATGAAGATATTTTTAAGCAAAGGGTTTGAAGAGCATTTTTAGCAGTTTGGGCTAAAAAGTCTGTTCCTAAATTGGAGTGGTAAGTGCCATTTATACAAAGCCTGCATCTTTGGGCTTTTTGCAAAATGTTAGCAGATCCTCTATTCTTATCTTAAGACCTGTTTTTACAGAACAAATGTGCTTTCTACCAAAACAACCAAGCATCTTTCTTCAGTCAGTACTGTGCTACCTTAAGAGAAAACTTAGGGTTACAACCACTTCTTCTTAAGAAATACTGACTCTGTGGCCAGAGAAATTGAGTCTCCGGGGCTGCCAATCAAGCCTACGCAGGCAGAGAAATCATTTTCCATAAATGCATTCATTTGATTCATTTATAAATCTGAGCAGGACTGTGCTTTGGCAGTGGAACAGGCAATCTGCTCTGGTAGAAGCCTGAATTCTTGGAAGAGTGATTCAGAGAGGAGAAGGAATGCGGTAAAGTTAATTTTTGTGATCTTTATAGGCCTTATCTGCAATACGGACCCACCTGCCTGCACTTCTAGGCTAGTCATGGTAAGACCTGAGTTCGCAGCTATCTAACAGGGAGGAAACAGCAGGAATCATCTTCTTGCTCGGAGAGGAAGGCAGATGTGCTGTGCATTCCCTTCCCAAGTCTAGTTTGTTGTATGGGTAAAGGGGTTTCTTTCAGAGGGGAGAAAACTGCAAGATGCCTAATCAGTACATTGGATAACCAAACAGTGCAGAGTAGTTCCCACTAGGGTTTCTGAAGCTCATAAGAAAGTGAGAGCTCTTCATTTGCAAAATGTTCCTGAAACCCTTCTTAAATCATCCAGATGAGTAGTGACACTCCAGGAAATTTTATTTGGATATCCATACAATTATTTACAGCACGGTAGCAAATCAGTTGCAAGCAAAACCAGTATATCCCAAGAGATAAAACTGCTGAGGCTCAGAGTGGATTGGACCAGTCTTTATTGCTTTATTTGGCTATGAATTGCTAACCCGCTTTCTGTCCAAAAGGGTGGTAAGCAATTTTGGTTCAGTCCAGGAGTTTGGACACATGTAGCAACAATTGCTAAACAGTGATTCCCTTCTCTTATCATCCTTGTAAGAACAGGCCCTGCAATCCTAGAAAAAATTATGATTGACAATTATCAGAGAGGATCCTGATTCACTACATTATCACAATGTTATGCAAGAAAACACTGTACGATTCATGAGGGAAGTAAAGCACAGACTGGAAACCCATTCTGTCACTTAAAACCTGAGAGAGAGGAAAATTCCTGCCTAAGACATGCAAGACAGAGACACAGGGCAGGACGTTACAACTTCCCTCCATGAAAACAAACTAAAACTAGAGATGGTACAAAATTTGTGCTTTTGAGACAGAACCACGGCCCAGGGGAAACAACACCAAATCTCTGGTTGTCTGCTGAGTTCCATGAATATTCCTCCAGCTACCTTTTTCACTCTGCCACTTGTAGTTGTCTTTTAGCTAAGAAGAGGAGGGATGGACCAGGAAAGCCAAATACAGCTATCAACCACTGCTGTCTCTTTTGGACATCACTCTACTCATGTCCTTGCAATAAACTTTGGTTAAAAGCTTATTTTCAAACCCTCTGTTACTCGTAGGAAACATTATTCTGCTTCAGTAAGAGGTGAAATATTAGACTAATGAAATACTTTAGTCAATATTTTATCCTTGTAGCAGAAGAGATCTGGCCAAACTACATTTCCTATATAGCCAAGTAACCAATAAATGATGATAGCTAGATGAAAGACATTAACTCAGGATCTGGGAAATTTCAGTTTGACAACTGGAAAAAAAAAAAAAGTCCCCAGTGCGTTTCATGTTAAAATATGACTCAAGATGAGAAGGTCTGTGCAGAGTCCCACCAGAGTGATTTATTTTCATGCTCTGAATTGTTCTGTAGTTCCTATTAAGTTTACCATCAGAGGAAAGGTGGACCATTGTAAGAATGAAGAACTTCTTTCTGATCAGCCTTCCTAAAGGTTTTGCTCCTACTGTGAAGTGTAAGCAGGAATGCTTTTAATACTTTTAAATCTGTGGGTAGAGCTTATCAATAAACACACCCTCATGGGAAAGTCATTCACTCTTCTTTTCATCTGGGGGCTGTTAGTTTCTGTTTTTATGGTAGTGTTTTTATCAGTTCTTAGTTGCCAGTGCTCTTACACATCTTTCCTGATATTAGTCAACCTGTAGAAAATACTCCATAAAATCCCACAGAGCTCAGTATGGTCTGCAAGGAACCTTAATTCCTGTGACATTTCCCTGCTTGGATGTACTTTGCAGAGCAGAGTACTGTTCCTTTTGATAAAAATAAGTGTTAACTTTATGGACAGTCCTCTGGCTGGGCAAGGAGACTCATGATTGTAACTCACATATATATAATGTCTTCAAAAGGTTTTGAGATGAAATGATTTGAAGGCTTTTAATGAAGTACTCTAACAGCCAACAAGGGCAGCTTAACATACCAAGGCAATGAATCAAAACATCTTGTTCATGCCTTGAATGGAAGGAAACTATTCACACATGTTGGTTATTTGGGAGTAGCTGCTGCTCTAGCACGACTGTGCTACAAGCCCCTGCTTTCAGCTCCCAGGTCTGAGCTGCATTCATCACAGCACAAGTATGCAGCCCGAGGACAGAGTGCAGCCAAGGGGCATTGCCAAACCAGTGCAAAACAAAGGCAGGAGTGTAGCTTGAACACCGGCCCAGCTGGTTCTGATAGCATCCCGCTGATAATAAGGCCTGTTAAACTCCTTCAGCAGCAAAATCTTTATCTTCATTCCACAGAGCAGTCCTTTGTCTTCATCCCACAGAAATTTCAGGGCTTGGTGAGGAGGGTCCCACTCCTAGCACGAAGCAGAAGGGAAACACTAGAGAGGCGGTGCTGATCCTCACTTCAGCACCTTTTCTGAGGCAGAACCGCTGCTTTTTCCACTGTGGCAGCCATTCCGTTCAGAGCTGACAAGCTGGTTCTTCTAGGTGGAGCTGCTGCGTGCCCCCGCTGTCTCACTGGCAGCGGTCCAAGTGAAGTAACATGACATTCCTGCGATGGAGGGCTGGGAGAGGCAGCCTTCTCCGTGACAGAGTGCCCGCATCTCCCCATGGCCGTGGATCCTGCCCAGATAGAGTGACAGCCGCAGCATTCCTGCTGCGCTCCGGCCGTGCCCCACAGCCCTGCCCAGCAGTTGCTGTAACTCAGTCCGTGAGATCTTGCAGGACAATGGAATGAATCTAGGTTTCTGGAATGCACTAGGAAATCTCTGTAGAAGATGAACCTCTTGATTTTTTTTTCTGGTGGTTTTCCCCAGCATCATCGGAGCTGTTTACTGAAAATGCCACGAGCCTTCTCAAGGTCATGGTCGAGCCTGCACAGACTGCGAGAGCCTGTGCTATAAACCATGGTTTAAACCTCATGGCAGCTTCCTTCATGAACACAGCACATGCATAACAAGGTTTATTTGCAGACACTTTCAGATTCTTATCTTTGCAGCCGATGCTTGCAGGATCATTTCCCCCTAGCATTGCTTGCTTGGAAGTCAGGTGAACTTACCTATCTGAAAAAGTGCTCTTGAGAGGCCAAGATGAATGTCAGGCATGTGCATAGTGTTCCTGTTATCAAGTGCTTTCCTGAGCTGGGACCCACGATTTAAAATATTCTAACTATTCTAAGTATTCCCTATTTCAACTATAAGAAGTGAATCAGGAGGGGCTGCAGGACTTTGTAGCAGCACTGCTCAGGCGGCTGTGAGAGCTCTGAGGGAGGGGAAGGAATCCCAGCAATTGCGATACCTGCAAGAGAGGGAGAACAAGCCGTGGGGGGAAAGTGAGGCACACCATCCATCTGGAGAGAGGGATGTGGTTTTAAAAACAAAAGACATTTTGGGGAAATGCATTAGCAGTTACCAGTCATTCATGCATGAGGGATAACAGCCCCATGACATGAGGCAGAGGGACAGACGGACCTGCAGGTACAGGGACTGATGGCTGCAGGAAGAGAGGTCTGGTACAGCAGCCAGCTGAAGCTGGCCATGACAGCAGCCATGCACATCTTTGTTTACAACAAGACATAAGCCCATGAGGGAGCACCGTAAAAACTGCTGACCTACATGTATGAATTCTTCAGTGAGTCAAACACAGTGCCAACAACTGCAATGACATTAAATTATTACTGCTGTTGTTGGTTTTGCAAATATTCATTCCTCTTTCTCCTTATTAATAACACAAATGAGGTTATGTGTCCGGAGTGTGCTTTGCACTGTCAGAAAAGACCTGATCTAAAGATGTCCCAGCCTTGGCCTCATGTCAAGGCACAGGTTTTCTAACTGGCTATGGACTCAGAGTTATTTGCACAACAGTGCACAAGCAGGACTTTTAGTTTCTTGTTGGCTTCTAATGATAACTAGCAAATGTCAAAATCCTCATAAAGGAAAGGCCCAGGTTGTGACCTTAAATAGCAATAAGTGAATGAGCAAAGCATAAAACTTTTCACCTGTGGACAGATATTTATCATGGATCAGGTTTCTGTCTGTTAAGAAAAACTATTTGATGAGGTAACGCTGAAGTTGATGCAGGGAAAAGTATTATGCTTAAAAATAGGAGCAGTTTACTTAAATTCACTATTCATATGCAAATATGACTTCAGTACAAAATCTAAAAAGCAAAAAGCCCAAATCTCAGAATTGCAGAGAAAGGGCTATAGTCTGGAAGCAGAGAAGCTAGGAAGATCAGCAAAGGATATTATTGTTTTTTTTATTAATATCTCTGGTATTTTCATGTAGTATTTTATTTTAAAGTATACAGATCACAGGAATTTTCTATGCCAGTGTTCCAAATAAAACTAGGATTCTCTTTATACAATACATTAAAGTACATTTGATTTAAATTCAATTACACTGTCATACTTGGAATTCATTATATTTTATCAAATGTGATTTTGGAGACTGTTGCCCACTGAATGTGAATACCAAAAAAATAACCTGTTTTTATTTTTTCCTTCTGATTTTGCCCTAACAGTCCATCTGGGTTGCTAGGCTAAAGATAAAACAATTTTTAAATAATTGCATTTCAAAAAGCAGATACACATTTCAGTCATATGATATGAAAATGATCCAGCCTATATAACTCCTACTGCTTACTTTCAAAAAATTCCCTTGTTCTGAAGTCAGTCCAGTGGCTATTAGAAGTAGTCACTGATGTAAATTCCATCTTGTTTATGAAAACATTTTGAACAAAGCGTTGATTGTCCAGGGTCCATAAAAAGAAAGTTAAAATCTATAAAATGTTGGCATTGCTACTATTCAGGGCATGAGAATGACATGCATATAAATCATAGTTTATTGGCAAAGGCTTTTCTACTCAAAAGAAAGCTTTGCTGAAAATGTACTGTAATGCCTCTCTTTTATAGTTTTCCTTTGAAAGTATTCTGAATCAGGAAATAATCAGACGCAAACCTTGGTCTACAGTGGGAGCCAAGGGCACAAGTCTTTTATGACATGGGTTAACTATCGTAGAGGGGCACCCTAGGCAGAGTTTGGGGAAATCAGGGTGGATGGAAAAGCCTCAGTGGGAAGCTTTGGGAGGGAAGGTCATTGTGTGTCTGATGCCCCTCATGCAATCTCACCCATGTCTCTGTTAGCCCCGGGGACAGTAATATAATGGTTGATGTTTTTAGGAAAAGGCACTCCTATCACAGCTAAGGAGAGGTACTGTACTTGCATTGTTCCAGTTCCAGACAACTGAGGTTACATCAGAGTAAAACAAGAGAAAACTGCAGTGAACCAGCCTAAGAAATCTCCTTAAGTCTTCCTAAGAAGTCAGATGATTCTTTCCTGTTTCTTTTCCAGTAGCAAAATTATTGGCAGCCACCAGGGATCAATGCTGTAGTTAAACGTTGAAGTGCTGCACTGAAGAGCAAACACTCCAGAGATCCAGGCAATTTTCTGTTAAGTCATTCTACTGGACTGCAGGGCTTGTGGGTGGGATTCTCCCAAGTGAAAAACATGGCAATGCCGCAAGACTAAGTCCTTACTGTTTCTTGGAATTTTAGTAATAGCCATAAAATTTATTGTTGGCACCTGAATCTTTAGAAGCACTAGGCAAATTAAGCAATCAGACATCAATCCTGCAGCTCTTCTCCTCATATGATGCTTATTAAAATACATTTGGTGAAGTGCTTCATTAATGATTCCAGAATTTTCAAGCAGAAATGCTTAAAATCAGGTTCATAAATCCATGTCTAATTTTTTTAACAAGGCTATGCCAATTTTTCAATTTTCTTGAGCTTCTGAAGATTGAAAATGCTAGAGCTTTTGAAAAAAAAATTAAGCTACATTTCAAGCAGGTCTTTAATCTGAGTTAGAACGTGTATTAAAATTGTTTTTTAGAATTTGCTAAATTGTTCATTTTAGATGTTGGGACTAGTGCTGTGAAGGCTAAAGGAGGAATGGTCTGGCAGCCCCAATGTGTTCTGGGTTGATCACAATTCCCTGGAGCTGGAATACTGCAGGAGAGCTGATTATGATGTTGAACATATGGCTAATGTTGATTGCCTTCTATTTTACCAAGTTTGGAAGCTTGACCCACAGACTGTTACGGGATATTCCCACGGGAAGCACAGTGTTCCTGTTCACCTTAACAAAGTGGTTCATCACTGATCACTGGGGCATAACTCTTTCAAAACTTTGCCTGTACTATATAATTTCATCTTCAAAAAATCAAGGAAAAAGTAAACAAAGGAGATCAGAAAACTATGAGGAGTGACCAATAAAATCCCAGCCGCTTTAACAAGAGCTTGGCAATGTGTGTAAGTCAGTGATTGCAGACATGACTAAGTTGTGCCATTTTGTCTGCACACACATCATGTAACATCCAGAAATCCTGGGTTCCAGCCCGAAGATTCTCCATTTAAAACAGACAATGAGTTGCACAGTTCTTCTTGTCAATGGTTTTCTCTAGTTTTTGAGCATATTTTTAAGCCAGAGTATCTGTTTTGGAGAGCCAAAACTATCTATAGTAATGGCAGTTGCAGAACTGAGTGTTGGGGAGCTAGACAGTCTGATGGCTTGGGAAAAAAAATGAACATGGAGACAGGAAAGAGACATAGTTATTGGGACAAGGACTTGGGCATAGCTGATGCATTAGAGAATATGTAGTTCAGCCACACTGTCCTCTACTGGCTAAGCCTGGATCTCTGAAAGCATGTTCTAATTAATGCTGTTTTCATTCTTTAAAGCATTTCAAGAGAATTTACTTTCAGACAGCCCATCTCCTTCACCTCATCTCTGTCTGCCCTCAGTACTTTTAAAAACAAAGAGAACAGAGTATTTATGACTATCAAGGTTCATGATGTTTACTCTCCTGTTCTTTTGTCAGAAGCGAGGAAGAGTTTCAATATGGGGAATTTCAATCAACTTATTGTGAATTAGCAAACTTTTAATTACTGATTCTGATATTTTAAAGAATAAAACAACTCAGGGAAAACCACTTTAAATTCTCTCTGTACACCTCTCCTTCCCTTTTTCTGGTCTGCAATCCCTCCAGTCCTTCATTGTGGGCTACACTCAGTCCCTTTGGAAAGGTGAGGGCTGGTGCAGGAGACAGGGGTCAGCAGATGGTCTCTGCTTTTCTTTTTCCAAAGATATCAGAAACATTCATATCCAGAAATGTAAAGGCTTTTGTGAAGGAGAAAAACTCCCAGCTTGGAGAAAACATAGAACTAGAAGTAAGCCAGATTATAACCCCTGCCCATGGCTAGTAGGGAGTACTAGATGACCTTTAAGGTACCTTCCAACCCAAACCATTCTGTGATGCTAAGAATCTAAATTAAGGCAGGCCTTTTCAGTGGCCTGTGCACATCCCTTGCCGTGCTGCTCCAGAGGGTTTCAGCTTGCTAGCTGACTGCTCTGTGCTCTGTGTGGATCCTGCAGGCACCAACAGCCTGTGTGCTGCTTTCAGGTTCTGGACGACAGCTGAGACCGGCTGAGCCCCCTGGAGATGCTGATGCTGATGCAGATGCAGAGGATGAAGATTCTGTGAGTTTTTTTAGAGTTGAATTCTCTGTGATGACAGTTTGGCAAAATGGGATCTTAAATATTTTGTTTATAGCTGGGTCTTGATGGTGATTTTCCTCCCCATTAAAAATGTTGTATTTTAGCTTGGGATTGTCCTGCCATCTCAAAACCCAGAAAGTTGTTTCAGTGTAAAGGCATCTGCTCTTTGCCATGGTTCACTGGCATAAGTTTACTACCACGACTTAGCAAACTATTACATGGCTGTTAACTACAGTAACTTTTCTTTAAAGATTTAGACGGATTCCCTGTTGTCTGACTGGAGAAGGAAGAATGCCAAGTTCTTGTCAGCAGAAATTCCTGCTGGGACTTCTCCATGGTTTGCATGCTTATAGAGAGCAATAAAGTTTGAAGCCATTGGATGCAAAGTTTAGATGTGCAAATAGAGCAGGGAAGGGATTTTTTTTTTTTTACTTTTCCAATTATTACTAATTGATCTGTCTGTTTTCAGTCTGTTCAGTCCGTAGATACATACAATACATAAAGAAAATCAAAATAAGCTTGCCACTGGTTTTTGTCTCTCAGAACTCTGTCCCTTGTGGCTTTGAGTGCTTTAACATGAGAACTGTATTTGTTCTTGACCTAAAAAAAAAGTTATTGGTTATTTTTTATCCACCATCACTAATGAAAGATTTTTACTCAGAGGGACACTATGGATAACTAGAGAAACACTTCTAAAAATTAGTCACTGTTTAATGGTGGATGTTGCTTTACCACCCCTCATGTCTTTTCCACAGGTTAATGAAGTGGCAGTAGAAGACATTCGTCCAAGGCCACAAGGATCCTCTCCAGTTTATGAGTATCCCATAGAAGAAGACTATTTAAAGGCAAGATACTGAATTTTTATGCAGGCATGGCATTATCAAGTTGATTCAAGAGGCTCTAACTCCCATAAGTAGCAGAAAGTCACGTGTCATAGAATGGGACATTACTGCAGCCGTATTGTCTGCTTGTCCCCACCAAAACTGCATCTGTGTTCATTGATGGTTTTATTTTGTGCTGGACTTGCCGACCATGTTCTTGTTTCTTGGCAGGAAAATGCATTTGACTTAATTGTGTAAAGGACACAAGGCAGAGAGCATAAAGAAATTTTAGTGTTAGAATATATAACTAGCTTAAATCTAACTAACAAATATTTCAAAATTACCTGTAACTCTTGATTATTCAGATTTAGAGATTTAATTACTACAGCCATGTTAAGTAAGCAACAGTTTAAAATTCATGCTGAAGTTGAATAAGTAAAAAGAAAATACATGTTTACAAAATTGAAAGATGAACAGTGTACTACATTAACACACAGAAAATGTCCCAAAACCTTAAGACATTTGGTCTCTGACCAAATGCAAATTTGGTACAATGGTCTGTGATTTAATGTAAATTTTGGTACAATGAAGGAAGGCCTTGGCATCTAATTTACTACTGGCATTAGTATAGTAAAATCATTCATGTTGTACATTGCACTTGATCCTGATTTTGCCATTAAAGTCAGGCTCATTTCTTACTCTAAAACGGGAATTTTAACTGACTACTGTTGTACTTAAGGACACCTTGGCTTCTGAACATGAAATAATTAAAAAATATTTTTCAGCTTCAAGAAGAAAACAAAAAGCATTCTACAGACAAATCAAAACAAAGTCATCCACAGGTGAGTTTAAAAGCACTCTATAGTTTTTAGGTATGAGCCTTGTAAATAGTAAAGTTTGTTGTAACACACAGACATGATTGGGTGGACAGAAGGAAGGACAAATGGGCAAAAAATCACTTTGGACTTGTTTTGACCAGG
The DNA here is from genome assembly GCA_013400315.1 of Bombycilla garrulus. Classification (NCBI taxonomy): domain Eukaryota; kingdom Metazoa; phylum Chordata; class Aves; order Passeriformes; family Bombycillidae; genus Bombycilla; species Bombycilla garrulus. The sequence goes on from VXBU01008198.1 coordinate 3,309,233, forward strand.
CACTTCATGAATGGCCGAGTTGTGGCACAGGCATTAACATTTATTTGTCCTATTTGTGGTCCTTCCATAACTCTTTTCAGAATTGTTTAGCCTTCTATGATTTGGGTGCAGTACAGCATTAGCTCTTAGTCTGACTTTTCTGGCCCATTGACTTTAATTCGAGTGGTTAACATCTTCACAGAAAATCTTTCAGCCCAAAAAGTTTCCATATGTTTCACATTTTAAAATTATAACCTATTTTTCCTATGACCCTGATCCAGCATAACCCTAACACATGTGCTTAATTCTAATTTAGAACAGAGTTAAACCCACACTAAGTATATTCTTTATTTTGGATAATCTTTCTTGAGCTATTGAAAATATATCTGAGTAGACTAAATTTTTTATTGTAGAAAACTTAGAACCCTTTAATACAAATGAATAAAAATGATAAATTCACATCTGTTTCTATCTCTAGGAGACAATGGAAGTGACTCTGAAAACAGAAGTGGAAGCGGGTGCTAGTGGTTTTAGTGTGAAAGGTGGAGGAAATGAAGGAATATTTATTAAAAAAGTACTTAAGGAATCTCCTGCTTCAAAAATATTTAGCCTTAGAGAAGGTACAGTCTGATTCTTTATTTTGTTTTGATTTTACTCTGTATCTTTAAAAATGAGATTTGTAGCTGTGTGATCTGCCATCTCTTTAAGTATCAGAAATAGTAGATTTCAAACAACTAATCTGTAAGTTATCTTTTCAAACCAACTAAAAAGTTATCTATTCAAACCAACTAATCTGTTATCTGTAAGTTTAACTTGTCCGTATTAATAATTTCTAAGACCACTTGCTGGAAAAATAGTGAAATGTGATGTTTTTTGTAAACCATTAAAAAAAATCAGTTTTCACTGGAACAGTAAAAGAGACACATAGAAAGTAGTATTTACAAAATGAAAGTTAAAAAAAAAATTAAAAGAACTATAAGAAAACACAAAGTAATTAAAATTATGTTTTATTCCACTTGCAGGTGATCAGCTTCTGAGTGCTACAATATTTTTTGATAATATCAAATACGAAGATGCACTCAAGATTCTCCAGTATTCCGAGCCATACAGAGTCCAATTCAGCCTCAAAAGAAAAATTGCTGTGCAGGAAGATCTAGAACACTCTACAGCCCAGCACAAAAAGGAAAGGATAGGCCAGGTAGATATCTGATTAGTTTACAAGGTTTGGGTAACATATTAAAGCAATGTGCTGTGTGGAAACAGATCAGCAAACACACATTGATGTCTTCTTAAGACTTAGGCATGTGTTTAAAGTTACTAACATGAATATCCATAATTTAAAAAAAATACCACACAATATTTGCAGCTTTTTAAATATTTGAGTGAGACTATAGATTTTACATAAATCCACAATCTTGTTTTAGGGTGTAAAAATATTCTTTAGTGAGTCAGCATTTTTTAATTTTTAATTGTCCATTGATGAAACAGACTTGGATAATCTGTAATACTTACATTCAGTATGTTCAAAAATGTAAAATATCAGTAAACATTTTTATCAAAAGCTCCTCCATAAGATTATCTATTAAAATAATATACCACTGATATTTTGATAGACCTATGATGTCTTATTATGCTTTCTTCCTATACCTATATATAAATACTGTATATAGCATATATTTTTACGGAGATAGATAGATAGATAGATAGATAGATAGATAGATAGATAGATAGATAGATAGATAGACAGACAGACACATACATACATACATACATATATATAGAAATCTCTGTTTACTGTAATGTTTTGCAAGGAATGAAAATCTTCAGAAATCCATATATTACAATCCAATGTTTTATGTAATTTCTGCCTGATATTGCATATTTTTATAATCTTCAGGAATTTTTTTTTATACAGCAAGTAGATACCAGTAATAAGAAGAACATTTTTCTACATGTTTTATGGTATGTTTTTTATTTTCTGTTGCACCTATATTTAGGTTACTTTTAATCTTCCGACTGCTATTTGTTCTTTTAGGAAAAAGAATTCAGTGACAGCATTCCTGAAGAAACACTGCATGTTTCAGAAAAAGCCATTTCAGAAGAAGACAGGGAAACATTAATTGTAAGCCAAAGAGTAGGAAGAAGTAAGAGACCTAAGAAAGATAGATTATCATGGCCAAAATTTCAGTCTATCAAAAATAAAAAGATACTGAGACACAGAAGATCTCATAGTACATCAGATGCATATGAGCCTGCTATACAGGATATTTCTCCTACAAGCACGGACACAGAGTCTCAATTTCCACAAGAAGTCCATACCAAAGAGAAAAAAGGAAGCCAAAGGAAGCTGAAGTTCCCTAGCATTGGATTCAGAATGCACAGGTCCAAACCAGAACCACAAGAGAAGCAAAAAAAGGAAATAAAAACTACACTAATCTCTGAAAGGGAAAAAATACATAAAGATGATATAAGCCTGGAAAATCCTGAAATCTTAGCTGTTGAATATACCACATCTCCTGCTTATGAAATGAAAACAGGAGAGGGACATGAAACTTTAACAAAAGACTTAAAAGAGATGAAAAATGGCATTCCATCTCATGTAAAACAATGCCCTGAAGTTGAAATAAGCATTAAAAAACAAAAAGACAAGGAAGCAACATCAAAATTTAGTGTACCTGAAGTACCAGACCTAACAATAGAGATAACAAAGCCCAGTTTAGAAACAGCTGATCTGAAAGTAAGCCCAACTAAAAAATCACCACAAGCATCATCAAAATCCCGAAAAAAGAAACAGAAAGGAACAGCAGATAAAAAAGACGAAGAAAGTGGAATTAACATAGACTTGATGGGTCACACAGCTAAAGGATCTGTACAGGTAAAAGGCCTAGAAATAGGCACTGCTAAAGCAGAATTACAAACATCTGACACACTGGAAACAGGAGAAAAACAAGCAAAAGAAGACACACAAATATTAAAAATTCAGAAAATAAATTATGGAATTTCAGTGCCCAAAAGAAAAGAGACAGAGACTGACATCACCAAACAAGGAAGTGACATTACACAGTCAGTACCAGAAATAACAGCTGATATGACTTTAGAGGACAGCAGGAATTTCAATGTGAAAACTCTTATGTCAGATGCAGAATCAAAAGTATCTACCTGGAAAATACAAATGCCATCATTCAAAGTGGACAAAGCACCTAAATCTGACATGAAAATAGCAAGAGAAGAAAGCAGAGAAGACACAGAAGAAAAAGTAAAGAAGGAACAGATAGAGGAAGATGTCAGGCTGACAAATGACAAAGCCTTAAACATAGAACTTGGAATGAAGACAGGAGAAAAAGATACAGAGTGGAAAGACAGCAAATTCAAACTGCCAAAGTTAAAATTCCCTACATTTACCTGGTCAGCTACCAAGGAAGAAACAACCCAACCTGAAGCACAGATAAGTGAAAGGGAAGTAAAAGGGCAAAGCCTAGAAAACACAACAGGACTTCATGTAAGTGGACCAACAGGAGAAATTACAGTCCCAAGGGCTGAAATGGAAATGGAGATATACATAGGAAAAATAGATGATAACAACATAAAACAGAAGCCAAAAGGCCAGTTGCCAAGCCCAAAAAAAACAGCGGGAAAAACTTACACTATGCAAATGAACATAGAAACCACAAAGGGAAAAACTGGAATTTCAAAAACAGACACTGAAATAGAAAAGAGAGAATTCAATAAAAAATCAAAAAATGAAATTTCAGAAATTACACTAGCTGATATCCAAGCTCCCAAGGTGGACGTGAGCCTGCCCTCCGTTGATGTCACCCTTCCGCAGGCCACTGTCGACCTGCAGGCACCCGAGGCCACCCTTAGCCTTGAAGGAGAAGTCAAAGTCCCAGAGAAAGAGGCTGCCAAGACCAAGGACAGCAAGTTCAAGATGCCCAAGTTCGGCATGCCTTCCTTTGGCTGGTCCAGCAGCAGCAGAGAGCCCAAGGGCTCCGTAGCCTCTGAAGTGGATGTCAGCCTCAAGGAGCCTGAAGTGACAGTGCCCTCGGGAGCCGCTGAAGTGAACGTCACCCTGCCCACGGCCGATATCCAAGCACCCAGTGTGGAGGTGACTGTTCAGACAGCTGTCGTAACAGCAGAGGGAGAGAAAGGCCAATTCAAGATGCCCGACGTCATGATGCCCAGCGTCAAGCTGCCCAAAGTCAAAGCTCCTCATGCCCAGACCAGCCTGCCCAAGGCCGAGGTCTCACTCACTGAAGGCCAGGTAGGAGAAGTTGCCCTGCAAGGCCCTGAGGCAGAAGCCAGCCTGGAGGTGGCTGCTGACAAAGCTGATGGTGGCGGCATGAAAATACACATGCCCAAAATCAAGGTGCCCAGTGTGGTCTTCTCCAAACCCACCTTCAAGGCTCCAAAAGTGGAAGCAGACGTCAGCCTCCCTCAGGAAAATCTCAATGCCGTTGACATAGATATCAGCATTGTGGCCCCTGACACCAAATCGCCCTCTGTTGAAGACTCCCTTGAGGTTCAGGCACCTGACATAGACCTCAAAGCACCCTCCGCTGAAGGCAAGCCTGAGCTGCAAAGCACAGGCTTGAAAGGCAAGCTGAAGATGCCCAAGTTTGACCAGCCCAAATTCGCAGTGTCCTCCCTCAAGGCAAAGGCGCCTCCAGCCGAGGTCAGCCTGCCCAGTGCTGAGGTNCCTTGAAGGAGAAGTCAAAGTCCCAGAGAAGGAGGCTGCCAAGACCAAGGACAGCAAGTTCAAGATGCCCAAGTTCGGCATGCCTTCCTTTGGCTGGTCCAGCAGCAGCAGAGAGCCCAAGGGAACCGTAGCCACCGAGGTGGACATCAGCCTCAAGGAGCCTGAAGTGACGATTCCCTCAGGAGCTGCCGAAGTGGACGTCACCCTGCCAACGACTGATATCCAATCACCCAGTGTGGAGGCGACTGTTGAGACGGCTGTCATAACAGCAGAGGGAGAGAAAGGCCGATTCAAGATGCCTGACATCAAGCTGCCCAAAGTCAAAGCTCCTCATGCCCAGATCAGCCTGCCCAAAGCCGAGGTCTTGCTTCCTGAAAGCCAGGTGGGAGAAGTCACCGTGCAGGGCCCTGAGGCAGAAGCCAGCCTGGAGGTGGCAGCCGGCAAAGCTGAGGGTGTCGGCATGAAAATGCACATGCCCAAAGTCAAGGTGCCCAGCGTAGTCTTCTCCAAACCCACCTTCAAGGCTCCAAAACTGGAAGCAGATGTCAGCCTCCCGCAGCCCGATCTCAAAGCTGTTGACACAGATGTCAGCGTTGTGTCCCCCGACATCAAACTGCCTTCTGTTGAAGGCTCCCTCGAGGTTCAGGCACCAGACATAGACCTCAAAGCACCATCTGCTGAATGGAAGCCCGAGCTGCAAAGCACAGGCCTAAAAGGCAAGCTGAAGATGCCCAAATTTGACAAGCCCAAATTCGCAGTGTCCGCCCCCAAGGCTGAGGCGCCTTCAGCCGAGGTCAGCCTGCCCAGTGCAGAGGTTGACCTCCCATCTCCCACTGTGACTGCTGCAGGGGAGGGCCCCACCCTGAGCCTCCAATCTGACGTGTCAGGAGCCAATACTGAAGGCGCCGGCTGGAAGCTGGAGAAGCCCTCGCTCCAGATGCCTAAAGCTGTCATCCAAGCTCCCAAGGTGGACATCAGCTTGCCCTCCGTTGATGTCACCCTTCCGCAGGCCAGTGTAGATCTGCAGGCACCCGAGGCCACCCTTAGCCTTGAAGGAGAAGTCAAAGTCCCAGAGAAGGAGGCTGCCAAGACCAAGGACAGCAAGTTCAAGATGCCCAAGTTCAGCATGCCTTCCTTTGGCTGGTCCAGCAGCAGCAGTTATCCTAAGGGAACCGTAGCCACTGAGGTGGACATCAGCCTCAAGGAGCCTGAATTGACAGTTGCCTCGGGATCTGCCAAAATGGACGTCACCCTGCCCACGGCTGATATCCAATCGCCCAGCGTGGAGGTGAATGTTGAGACGGCTGCTGTAACAGTAGAGGGAGAGAAAGGCCGATTCAAGATGCCCGACGTCAAGATGCCCAACGTCAAGCTGCCCAAAGTCAAAGCTCCTCATGCCCAGATCAGCCTGCCCAAAGCTGAGGTCTCGCTGCCCAAAGACCTGGTGGGAGAAGTCACCGTGCAGGGCCCTGAGTCAGAAGCCAACCTGGAGGTGGCCGCCGGCAAAGCTGAAGTGGTGGCATGAAAATGCACATGCCCAAAGTCAAGGTGCCCAGCGTGGTCTTCTCCAAACCCACCGTCAAGGCTCCAAAACCGGAAGCAGATGTCAGCCTCCCTCAGGCAGAGCTCAAAGCCATTGACAACAACATCAGCGTTGCGGCCCCCGACATCAAAATCCCCTCTGTCGAGGCCTCCCTTGATGTCCGGGCATCTGACGTAAGCCTCAAAGCTCCCACCACCGAATGGAAACCTGAGCTGCAAAGTACAGGCCTGAAAGGCAAGCTGAAGATGCCCAAGTTTGACAAGCCCAAATTCGCAGTGTCGTCCACCACGGCCGAGGTGCCCTCAGCTGAGGTCAGCCTGCCCAATGCAGAGGTCGACCTCCCCTCAGCCACTGTGACAGCCACAGGGGAAGGCCCTGCCCTGAGCCTCCAAGCTGACGTGTCCGGAGCCATGACCGAAGGCACCGGCTGTAAGCTGGAGAAGCCCTCCCTCCAGATGCCCAGAGCTGACATCCAAGCTCCCAAGGTGGATGTCAGCCTCCCCTCCGTTCATGTCACCCTTCCGCAGGCCAGTGTAGATCTGCAGGCACCCGAGGCCACCCTTAGCCTTGAAGGAGAAGTCAAAGTCCCAGAGAAGGAGGCTGCCAAGACCAAGGACAGCAAGTTCAAGATGCCCAAGTTCGGCATGCCTTCCTTTGGCTGGTCCAGCAGCAGCAGAGAGCCCAAGGGCTCCGTACCCACCGAGGTGGACGTCAGCCTCAAGGAGCCTGAAGTGACGATTCCCTCAGGGGCCACCAAAGTGGACGACACCCTTCCCACGGCTAACATCCAAGTGTCCGGCTTGGAGGCATCCATTGAGACGGCTGTCGTAACAGCAGAGGGAGAGAAAGGGCGATTCAAGACGCCCGACGTCCAGATGCCCAGCATCAAGCTGCCCAAAGTCAAAGCTCCTCATGCCCAGATCAGCCTGCCAAAGGCCGATGTCTCGCTGCCCAAAGACCAGGTGGGAGAAGTCGCCAAACAAGGCCCTGTTTCAGAAGCCAACCTGGAGGTGCCCCCCGTCAAAGCTGAGGGTGGCAGCATGAAAATACACATGCCCAAAGTCAAGGTGCCCAGTGTGGTCTTCTCCAAACCCACCATCAAGTCTCCAAAACTGGAAAGAGACGTTAGCCTCCCCCAGGCAGAGCTCAAGGACACCGATGTCAGTGTTGTGGCACCCAACATCAAACTGCCTTCTGTTGAAGGCTCCCTCGAGGTTCAGGCGCCTGACATAGACCTCAAAGCACCCTCAGATGAAGGCAAGCCTGAGTTGCAAAGCACAGGGCTGAAAGGCAAGCTGAAGATGCCCAAGTTTGACAAGCCCAAATTCACAGTGTCCTCCCCCAAAGCAGAGGCGTCTTCAGCCGAGGTCAGCCTGCCCAATGCAGAGGTCGACTTCCCATCCGCCGCTGTTACTGCCGCAGGGGAGGGCCCTGCCCTGAGCCTCCAAGCCGATGTGTCTGGTGCCAAAACTGAAGGCACCAGCTGGAAGCTGGAGAAGCCCTCCCTCCAGATGCCCAAAACTGACATCCAAGCTCCCAAGGTGGACATCAGGCTGCCCTCCGTTGACGTCACCCTTCCGCAGGCCACTGTCGACCTGCAGGCACCCGAGGCCACCCTTAGCCTTGAAGGAGAAGTCAAAGTCCCAGAGAAGGAGGCTGCCAAGACCAAGGACGGCAAGTTCAGGATGTCCAAGTTCGGCATGCCTTCCTTTGGCTGGTCCAGCGGCAGAAGAGAGCCCAAGGGCACCGTGGCCACCGAGGTGGACATCAGCCTCAAGGAGCCTGAAGTGACAGTTCCCTCAGGAGCTGCCAAAGTGGACGTCACCCTGCCAACGTCTGATATCCCATCACCCAGTGTGGGGGTGACTGTTGAGACGGCTGCTGTAACAGCAGAGGGAGAGAAAGGTCGATTCAAGATGCCCAATGTCAAGATGCCCAGCGTCAAGCTGCCCAAAGTCAAAGCTCCTCATGCCCAGATCAGCCTGCCCAAGGCTGAGGTCTCGCTCACTGAAGACCAGGAGGGCGAAGTCTCCAAGCAAGGCCCTGAGGCAGAAGCCAGCCTGGAGGTGGCCGCCAGCAAGGCTGAGGGTGGCGGCATGAAAATGCACATGCCCAAAGTCAAGGTGCCCAGCGTGGTCTTCTCCAAACCCACCTTCAAGGCTCCAAAACTGGAAGGAGACATCAGCCTCCCTCAGGCAGAGCTCAAGGACAATGACATCAGCAATGTGGCACCCGACATCAAACTGCCTTCTCTTGAAGGCTCCATTGAAATACAGGTGCCTGACGTAGACCTCAAAGCACCCTCTGCCGAAGGCAAGCTTGAGCTGCAAAGTACAGGTCTGAAAGGCAAGCTGAAGATGCCCAAGTTTGACAAGCCCAAATTCACAGTGTCCTCTCCCAAGGCTGAGGTGCCCGCAGCCGAGGTCAGCCTGCCCAGTGCTGAGGTTGACTTCCCCTCCGCCACTGTGATGGCCTCAGGAGAGCCCTCCACTCTTAGCCTCCAAGCCGACGTGTCAGGAGCCATGACAGAAGGTGCCCAAGATGCATCCCTCCAGATGCCCAAAGCTGAAATCCAAGCTATCAAAGTGGACATCAGCCTACCCTCCATTGATGTCACCCTTCCACAGGCCCACCTAGACCTGCAGGCACCTGAGGCCACCCTTAGCCTTGAAGGAGAAGTCAAAGTCCCAGAGAAAGAGGCTGCCAAGACCAAGGACAGCAAGTTCAAGATGCCCAAGTTCGGCATGCCTTCCTTTGGCTGGTCCAGCAGCAGCAGAGAGCCCAAGGGAACTGTAGCCACTGAGGTGGACGTCAACCAAAAGGAGCCTGAAGTGACAGTGGCCTCAGGAGCCGCTGCAGTGGACGGCACAATGCCCACAGCCGACATCCAAGTGTCCGGCTTGGAGGCAACCGTTGAGACGGCTGTCGTAACAGCAGAGGGAGAGAAAGGCCGATTCAAGATGCCCGACGTCAAGATGCCCAGCGTCAAGCTCCCCAAAGTCAAAGCTCATCATGCCCAGATCAGCCTCCCCAAGGTTGAGGTCTCTCTGCCGAACGACCAGGAGAGTGAAGTCGCCGTGGAGTGCCCCGAAGCAGAAGCCAGCCTGGAGGTGGCCGCTGGAAAAGCTGAGGGTGGCGGCATGAAAATACACATGCCCAAAGTCAAGGTGCCCAGTGTGGTTCTCTCCAAACCTGCCACCAAGGCGCCAAAACTGGAAGCAGACGTCAGCCTCCCTCAGACAGAGCTCAAGGACACTGACATCAGCGTTGTGTCACCCGACATCAAAGTAGCCTCTGTCGTAGACTCCCTTGAGGTTCAGGCGCCTGACATAGTCCTCAAAGCTCCCTCCACCGAAGGCAAGTTTGAGTTGCAAAGCACAGGCCTGAAAGGCAAGCTGAAGATGCCCAAGTTTGACAAGCCCAAATTCGCAGTGTCGTCCACCAAGGCCGAGGTGCCCTCAGCCGAGGTCAGCCTGCCCAGTGCAGAGGTCGACCTCCCCTCAGCCACTGTGATGGCCGCAGGGGAGGGCCCTGCCCTGAGCCTCCAAGCCGACGTGTCCGAAGCCAAAACTGAAGGCACCAGCTGGAAACTGGAGAAGCCTTCCCTCCAGATGCCCAAAACTGTCATCCAAGCTCCCAAGGTGGACATCAGCCTGCCCTCCATGGATGTCACCCTTCCGCAAGCCAGTGTCGACCTGCAGGCACCCGAGGCCACCCTTAGCCTTGAAGGAGAAGTCAAAGTCCCAGAGAAGGAGACTGCCAAGACCAAGGACGGCAAGTTCAAGATGCCCAAGTTCGGCATGCCTTCCTTTGGCTGGTCCAGCAGCAGCAGAGAGCCCAAGGGCACCGTGACCACAGAGGTAGAGGTCAGCCTCAAGGAGCCTGAAGTGACAGTTCCCTCAGGAACCACAAAAGAGGACGTCACCCTGCCAACAACTGATATCCAATCACCCAGCGTGGAGGTGACTGTTGAGACGGCTGTCATAACTGCAGAGGGAGAGAAACACCGATTCAAGATGCCTGACGTCCAGATGCCCAGTGTCAAGCTGCCCAAAGTCAAAGCTCCTCATGCCCAGATCAGCCTGCCCAAGGCCGACGTCTCGCTGCCCAAAGACCCGGTGGGAGAAGTCACCTTGGAGGGCCCTGAGGCAGAAGCCAGCCTGGAGGTTGCTGCCGGCAAAGCTGAGGGTGTCACCATGGAAATGCACATGCCCAAAGTCAAGGTGCCCAGTGTGGTCTTCTCCAAACCCACCATCAAGGCTCCAAAACTGGAAGCAGACGTCAGCCTCCGTCAGGCAGAGCACAAGGACACTGGTGTCAGTGTTGTGGCCCCCGACATCAAGCTGCCCTCTGTCGCAGACTCCCTTGAGGTTCAGGCGCCTGACATAGACCTCAAAGCACCCTCAGCTGAAGGCAAGCCTGCGCTGCAAAGCACAGGCCTGAAAGGCAAGCTGAAGATGCCCAAGTTTGACAAGCCCAAATTCACAGTGTCCTCCCCCAAGGCTGAGGTGCCCTCAGCCGAGGTCAGCCTGCCCAGCGCAGAGGTCGACCTCCCCTCATCCACAGTGATGGACTCAGGAGAGCCCTCCACTGTGAAATTCCAAGCCGACGTGTCCGAAGCCAAGACCAAAGGGGCCCAAGATGCATCCCTCCAGAT
>VXBU01008200.1:0-33018 GCA_013400315.1 Bombycilla garrulus
TGTGTGTGTGTTTACACAGATATCTGCATACATGTTGCTGTTTATAAATGTAGATATGTATGTATATGCATAAATATAAAAATGTGTGTACATTTAGATATGTGGGTACAAATACACACACACACGTATATATATATTCATAATCCCAGAATCATTTAGGTTAGGGAAGACCTCCAAAAATCAGAGTCCAATGTGTGTATATATAAATATATACATATGTGTGTGTGTGTATGTGTACACATGTATATACACATATATACAGACATGTACCTATAAATATATGTGTATATATGTATATTTATGTAAGCATTCATATATATGTATACATATATCTGTGTTTCTTTACATACATACATACATATGTGCATATATGTGTGGATACATATATAAAGAGATATATATCATGGTATTCCTTATGCATCCATCTCACTGCACACACCCTCCATCACTCCATGAGGTACAATTACCTCCTGTAGTCATCATCCATATAAACACACACACACACACACACACACACACACACACACACGTGCACACGTGTGCCCATGCCTGCAGCTGTGAGTCTGTGCCATACAGGTACCTGGATGTATTTACATAGATGCATAAGCTGTGTTATCTATTAGAAATGTGCACATTATATATATCTTATGCTGTATAGAATCTTATATATTATACCGTATTATTTATATATGAATTTTATATATCTACACACACAAATCACTGCAGTGTCTTATTCTGTATGATACTGTATAGTTGCTATTATATAATAATGCATGTGCTGCACATGTCCAGCTGCACACAGAGCTCTGCTGTTCTGTACAAATGTGCAGCCAAGGCACAGTGCGCTGGTCCTGCCCCTGGATTTGTGTGCACGTGTGTCCAGATACAGTGTGCATGTATAGAACATACCTGTGTGCCTCTAAATGTGTATATGTGGATATGGCTGTCAAGCTGTGTGTCTGGCTGTGTGTCTGTGTGTCTGTCTGTGTGTGGCTGTATGTGGCTGTGTGTCTGGGTGTGTCTGTGTGTCCGAGAGCTCACACAGATGCCGGAGGGCCCCCCTGGGGTGGGTGGAGCTGTGTGGAGCCGCCCTGGGGTGTGGCAGCCCTGACAGCGCCTTTAAAAGCGGGACTGAGCCGGGGCGATCCTGGAGAGAGAAACCCACTGGGAGCCACCAGGACACCCCCCTGGACACCCCCAGGACACCCTGCAGAGCCTCAGAACCCACAGGTGAGTCTCACAGGGCCCTGTCTGCAGGTGACACTTGGGGACCAGCTGGGAGAGAGAGATGGAGAAAACCTGAGGAGCAGGTGGGGGGGACAAAGCAACTCAGAGACCCACTAAGAGGAACAGAGGGGATGTGGGGCCTGGCCATGCCCTGGGGATGGGAACCCAGCTCCCCAGCTGTTTGAGCTCAAGGAGGAGCTGGATGATGCTTTAGTTTTCAGCATCCTTGCAAGGAGCAAGGAGTGGAATTTGATCCTTATGCTTGACTCTGATTCTGGGGGAACTGGGGACCAGCCGGGAGAGGGGGATGGAGACGAATTGGGGAGAAGGCTGAAGGGGTGGAGGGAACTTGGGGACCCAAAGGGAGGGACAGACACTGAACTGGCCATGGCCTGGGGCTGAGCACGTCCCAGTTCTGGGGTCACAGCTCTCCCACTCCCCACCGGCTCCAGTCTCTCCACAGGCATGAAGGGGACGCTGTGCCTCGGTGCCACCCTGGCCCTGGCAGTGAGCGCCTGCCTGTGCCGGCCAGCAGCAGAGGCCCCCGGTGCCATGGGGGACCCCCAGCAGCACCCGCCCAGCCTGGCCCGGCGGGACTGGCCCGAGCACCTGTCCCAGGAGCAGCAGCACCTCCTGTCCCAGTTCCTGCCCCACGTCCTCACAGGTACTGGGAGCTCAGGGTGGGCAGCCCTCGGGGGGCACAGCCTGGCTCCCGTGCCAGCTCCAACTGCTGCCTTTGCCCTGGCAGAGCTGAACAAGCACAAGGCCTTTGTGCACGAGGACGAGGGGATGGAGGCTTTGCACGACCACTACTACCCCGACTGGATGGACTTTGGCCGCCGCAGCGCTGAGGACGCGTAGCTGCTGGGCTGGACCGGCCACGCAGAGCACTGACACACTCAGTGCATGTCCCTTCCCACAATAAAGCTCTGGCACTACGGCCTCTGCACTCTGGCTGTGCTGGGGAGAGCTGGGAGGGCAGAGGAGTTCACCCCCAACCCCCGAGGGACGCGTAGGACAGAGAGCGAACTGCACAGGGCAGCAAACACAGCACACAGAGCTGCTCTGTGAATTCACATTTATTTGCCAGGGGATGGGGCACAGCTTGGAGGGAGGGACACAGCTGGGGGAAGCAACAGCTGCACCCCCAGAAACATCCCAAGCTGTGGGTGCTGCTACTATTGCTATTCAGTGGGCAGGAAAGAGTTAAACCACTATTCCCTTTAGAAGCCAGTCGAGTCCAGGTGCTGGCCAGGGACCCAGCCCAGGGTGCAGGGGTCTCCCCCTGGCCCCGCTGGGTTGCCCCAGCACACACCCGAGCCCAGACTGAGCATCGCCCTTCGCTGCAGCATCTGGACAGCCCCAAAAGGGCCAAGCTGCCCCTCGCTCTGCAGACAGGCTCAGCAGAAGCAGGAACAGTTTTTATTGCCAGAAACTGGCTCCTGTGAAGGGTCCATAGTCCCCCAGCAGGGACAGGGTCACCAGCACCCCCTGTACCCCCATAGAGGGGGAGCAGTGCCAGGTTCTGTCCTTGCAGGCAGGGCAAAGCCCCCCATGCTGGTGCCAGGAGCGCTGATGGACCTGGGGCAGCACCAGGAGCTGAGGCTGAGGCTTCTCCTGTCTCCATTCCCCCATGGATGGGTGAGGAAGGGGATGTGTCTCACCCTGAGCCTGGGGGCTCTGCAGCAGTGTCACTTCTGGCTGCCCCAGGCCCCTCCGGGCCCTGGCTGGCCACAGGATGTCACCCCTCTGGCCACCACCTTGTCCAGCCCCAGGCGCTGCAGCTTCTCCACCAGGTTCCAGCTGAAGATGCTGCACCTGGGTCCATCCTGACCCCTGGGCACAGGGGAGGGCTGTGGCTCAGAATGCTGAGGGTCCTGGGAGCAGAGTGAGGGGGCCCACCTTGATCCAGTCCCTGGTGGCAGGTGATAATCTCGCCCCAGCAAGAGCCTGAAGAGTCCCACGGGGGTGCTCGGGGGTCCAGGGCCGAGCGCCAGTGTGGGGGGAGTCTGTTCTGGTGAGGGGCTGTTGAGGCTCAGCCCCGCAAAGGGCCCACAAGAAGGCACGACGGCATGATACAGACTGGAGAGGAAGAGAGAGCAGAAGGGGGGATCAGCTGGGGGCCCTGTCCTGGGGATGCTGCTGAAGAGGTCCCAGCCCCCTGAAGGCAGAGTTGGAGCCCCTGGCTTCCCCTAAAGAGCCTCGGGCCATGGGAGAACCCCGTGCTGCTCAAGTACCCCAAAGCTCCCAGAGGAGTCCTGGGGGCTGCCCCTCAGCAGCCAGGAGAGACTGAGACACAGTCCCTGCTCCACAAGCAATTTCCAGACACCAGGATTTTGTCTAATAGTGAACTCCAGCTCGCACCAACCCCCAGCGAGCCTTGGGGAGGCTCATTAGGGCTAATCACCGCTGCTCATTAATGAAGGGACAGCGCAGCACCCGGCTGGGAAAAGTTCCTGGCTGCTGCCCAAGCGTGGAGGGAGGAAAGCTGCATTGGTTCCCCAGCGTGCCGAGCACTCTGTGCCCAGGGTGCTGCTCCCCGAGCGAGCCCACCCGAGGAAGGCTCTCCATCCATCAGGGTGCTGCAGTGCAGGGGAGGGGGGGGAGGTCCCAGCCCCGGGCACACAGACACCCCAGCAGCCAGATTTGGGGATATTTCCAGTGCTGGAACCTCCCAGAGCATCAGGGGCTGCAGGTGGCCCCCGACCCACACGGGGAGAGGAGAAGAGAGCTCGGGGGGCACAGCAGGGGCTGGTGCAGGCAGCGCAGGCGGCGGGGGCCACGCGCCTTACCTGGGTGTCACCATGGTGATCGCAGTGGTGGGGTGGAGGATGTGGCAGGTGGTGATGGTGAAGGTAGACGGGGTCTGGGGGAGGTTGTTAACAGAGAGGAACACTGGAAGGGACAGGAGACAAGGGGTCAATGGGGAGGAGGGCAGGACACAGGCGGAGGGCAGGCGGGACAGCCAAAGCTGGGCTGGAAGCTCCGTGCACGGGGCACAGCTCCAGCAGCAGCTGTGCCTGCTCAGAGGGGGCAGCCAGCACAGGTGCGACCAGGAGGTGCCGTCTGCCCCAGACCGGCCTCTCCCAGGCAGCCGGGGGGCAGCAGGGGCTCGCCAGGGTGATGGCAAGGGCTCGCCCCGCCGGGGCAGCCGCCCGAGAACGGCCCTTGTGCGGCTGCAGGCGGAGCTTCCCCGTGGGGACGGGGCAGGGACAGGCTGCTGCAGGAGGGGAGAGCACAGGGGGAGGCGAGGGGCAGCCGAGGGAGGAGGACAGGGGAATCCCGGGGGCTGCGTCCCCTCGGTCCCCTCACGCCACGCTCACCCCTGGGGCGCTCCTTGGCTTTGGCGGGTGTCGAGGTAGGGAGCAGCTGGAAGGAGCTGGCGTCCACATCATCCTCCTCCAGGTCATTGAGACTGTACACCTCCTCCAGGTCGACGTCCAGCTGCTTGAAGTCTTTGGTGAGCACCCCGGGACGGGGCACCAGGATCCCACCCAGGTTGGGCTGTGCCAGCTGCTGCCAGTGGTGGAGTGTCACAGAGCCTGGGGGGGACACAGCCGGGGGGAGCTCAGGTGAGGGCATCAGACCCTCAGAGCACCTGCAGCTCTGCCACCCCCTCTGCCCCTCACCTTCCAGTGGCTTCACAATCTGCAGTTTGTCGGGTAAGTAGCTGAGGGAGCCGAGGGAGAAGCCGGAGCCAGCAGTGAGCTCCGAGCCCCCCGAGTAGTTGGTACCAGTGGAGACGACGCTGCCCTCCGGGGTGAGGAAGCCGCTGGAGCTCGCCCCATCTCTCAGCCGCCAGAGCTTGCGTTCCCGTTCGGCCTCGAAAAAGGAGCGCTCCTCGGAGACGTGGCTCTGCTGCCGCACCGACAGCCGCTGCACCGCCGCCTCCAGGTCCTGCCGGCCCGGGGCTGCCCGGGACTCCTCGCCGGGCCCCTGGGCCCTGCTGGCGGGCACAGCGTTAGGGTGCCCCGGGCTACACCGCACCTCAGGCTGTGCTGTGCAGCCAGACCCTGCCCTCCCTGCCCCGGGCTGTGACCAGCACTCACCAGCCCCCCAAGCTCCGTGCAGGAGCAGCCGCCGTCCCACCCGGCCCCGTTCCCCCCCACCCCAGCACTCACTGAACGTCCTCCGAGCCGGAGCAGCCGGTCTGGGGGGTGCTGGCCCCCCCAGAGTGGGCAGCGGACAGCTGCTTGGAGCCTGGAACGTGGTGGGGAGACGCGGAGCAAGACTTTGCTTTGGCTGCATGGTTCACGGCCTTCACCGTCTCGAAAACGCGCTGGTAGCTCCTGCGGGCAGGAGGCAGGTCAGGCGAGCCGGAACCCTGTCTCAGGGCACAGCATGAACCACCGATGGCAGCACTCACTTGTAGTCTGAGCCGGAGCTGTCTGTCCTCTTCCTCATCATGCCCTTGATCTCAGCCGCCAGCGAGTCCTGGGGAGGGGTGTACGCAGAGTCAGCAGCGGGTAGAGCTGGGACCCCAGCCCGCCACCCGGCCCCCCAGCTCACCACGGGCAGGAGAGTGGCCGCGCTGTAGTGACTGACGGTGCTGTTGGGCAGGCTGCGGCTCCGCAGGCTCTTCACCTCCTCCTGGGCCTCCTGCAGCATCCCGCCGCACTCCGCGTACTTCTCCTGCAGATCCCGCAGCTGCGAGGGCAGGGACACAGCTCCAGCACGGCCCCGGGGGCAGCGGGACCCCCCAGCAGGCCGGAAACCCTCGATTTCCCCCGGGCTCACCTCCATCCGGAGCTGCTGCTGCACCTCCTTGGCCGCGGCCAGGTGCTGCTGGAGCTCCTCCACCTCGGAGCCGTACTGCGGGCAGGAGGGGCCAGGTCAGGGCGCTGTTCCCGCACCCCCCTGCCCCCGGCACGGGCAGCGGACCCTCACCGTGCGACACTTCTGCTGCAGGTCCGCGACCTGCGCCAGGAGCTGGGTGATCTCCTCCTGCTGCCGCGCCGCGTCCTCCGCCCTGTGCGCCAGCTCCTCCGACAGGTGAACGACCTGCTGGCTCGCTTCGGCTGCGGGAGGGCCGGGCTCCGTCACCACCGGAGCGCGGTGCCCAGCCCAGCCCCAGCCCACACAGCCGGGCAGCGCCTGCAGACCCCCGAGCCCCACGTACAAAACTGCTCCACGCAGTCAATCATCAGCTGCTGCTCCTGGTCCTCGTACTGACAGGTCTCAGTGGCGATGTTGGTGGCCTGGGGGAGAGGGTTGGAGGGGCTGAGCATGACAGGCAGGACCTCGGGTCCCCCCACAGAGAGCAGGGCACAGGTGGGCACTGAGGGGCACCCGCCAGCTGGCTCTGCTCACCTCCATACGCAGCTTCTGGTTCTCCTCCTCCAGGCACTTGAGCTTCTGCTGCAAGGTATCGTACTGGAAGTACTGCTGCAAGGACAGCGAGGACTCGTGCCTGCGCAGCCTGGGGACAGCAGGGATGGCCTGAGCACCCGCACTGCGGGCAGAAGGGGCTGCCCATGAGACCCTGCCCACTCCCCCAGCTCCCTGGCACCTGCGGTGACCAAGCTCTGCGGGCCTGGACCCACGGCCAGCAAGGCAGGGAAGGGAGTGTGGCCAGTGCTACTCTGGGGATGGTGGTGGCTCCTGCCCGACCCGCAGGAGCAGTTCTGCCCCAGTTTGGAGGCAGGACAGGGAGTCCCACTCACGGTGTGGAGGTGGTGGTGGTGGGCTCGCTCTCCTCCGTTGTGGTGGTGTAGAAGTGGAGAAGGTCATCCCGCATGGAGACCTCATGGCGCAGCTGTGCAATCTGGGGAGGCAAAGGGCTTCAGGACACGGCCAGGGGACCACAGCTGCCCCCAGAGGGGCACGCAGGGGACCAAGCCCCAGACCTGTGCCCAGGAGCCGTTACCTCCTCTTTGGCCAATTCCAGCTGCTCCTCCAGGAGCTCATTGCGCTCAGTCAGGCTCCGGTTCTGCTTCAGCAGGGACTGCCCGATGCGTGCTGCTAACTCCAGGTCCCGCTCTTTCTGCGAGGGGCAGGTCTGCCTCAGCTGGGATTCATTCCTTCCCCAGGCCTCACCCACCCCTGTGCTCCCAGGGTCCCACCAGCCCTCACACAGCTGAGATCTCCAACATACCTCATCCAGCAGGTTGGTGACGGCGTCAATGTCGTGGTAGGTCTTCGTGATCCTGACCACCCGCTCAGCACACAGAACTGGGGGAGAGGGCCAGAAGGTGAATCCCCACACTGTGGGAGCTCCGGCCCAGGGGCTCAGCACTGTCCCCCCAAGGCTGCCCCAGGCTGCTCTCCAAAAAGCCCCTTTTGTCTGCTGGGTAGCACCTCACGCAGTGCCAGGCAGAGGCAGGCAGGGATCCCCACAGCTGTGACAGCATCACAGGGAACAGGGGGGCTCACACCTCACCCTCAGCCCTGCCTGCACCTTGGGGTGGCAAGAAAAATGCTGGGTCCCCTCGCTGTCCCCACGACCTCAGCACAACGCCAGCCCCACTGCAGGACTCACAGACAGAAAGGGGGGACGGGGAAGGGCAGCAGCGGAGACAGGATCGGAGGTGACATCTCCAGCAGAAAGCAGGCTGGAACTTCAGTATAAATAGCTGTGGGTGGCACCGTGCCGAGCCAGGCTCACAGGCGGCGTCCCCTCCAATCTGTCCCCAGCCCACTCCCCCGGATTCCCCCCCTGCCCTAGTTTCTCTCTGGGGGAGGGGATGCTGCAGCCCGCACCCACCCGGTGCCCCTCCAGCTGCACAGCAACAGCAACCGCGGCAGCTGCGGGCAGCACGCTGCGGGAACGGGCAGCTGCCCACCGCGTCAGGCTACAGCTCTGCCTCCCCCGCTGCTCTCGGGTCTCCGGCAGGGAGAGGAGCTGCAAACACGGAGACCTCGGTTCCCCCGGTACGGATCCTGCCAACCGCGGCCGCAGGCGCTGCCAAGCAGCGCCGGGCACGCACCCAGGTGGCGGCGCTGGAGCCGTGCGGTCGGAGGGAGCCGGGAGCAGGCGCAAAGCCCCGAGCCCTGCCCGCACCCCAGACCCTGCTCACAGCCCGGGACCTGCCTGTACCCCGCACCCTGCCCACAGCACTCCCGATGCCCTCTCTGCTGCTCTGCTGCCCCGAGTGCCCCTGCCTCAGTTTCCCCTGGCAGAGCAGCGCTGGCTGCGCTCAGGGCCCCCACCCCCGTCCCCAGGCACAGCCATCCCCAGTAGCGCAGATGAAGTGGGTTAACGGGGAAGCTCAGCCACACAAATCCCATTAGGCCTCCCCGGCTGGGGTTGTGTAATGGTGAGTGTGTTGTCATGGCAATGCCCCCACTCGCCACCCCGGTCCCGTCCAGTCCTCCGTGCCCCGGCTGCTGCCCCACGCCCCAGAGGGCACGTACCCCAAACACGGCCATGGGAGGAAGGGCCAACCCCAGCCCAGCCTCACCCCCCTCTCTGCACCCCCACAGGACCCGATCCCCGCGGGGGTCCCCAACTGCACCTCGTCAGGCCCCTGAGCCATTAATTGGAAATAATTAGAGCATGAGCATCGTTACGGTTGGAGCGAGCGGCTGGCCCTGGGAGACGGGGGCTGCAGAGCTGGCGAGCACGTAAACATCCGTGTGCGGGGGGACCCCGTTCCCACGGGAGGAGGGACGCCCTTCCCCACGGGCACACGCAGACCCGGGCAGGGCCCCTCTCGCCGTCCCTCCGGTCTCTCCCCACCGCTCCCGCCGTGGGGACAGGTCTCCTCAGGGTCGGGGTGCCCCTGGGCGGCCCCAAGGGACTGGGTGGCGCCAACCCCGAGCCAGAGGGCGGCGAGGGAGACCGGGACTGAGGGAACGCACAGGTTGGGAAGCAGAAGCAACTCCCGAGGGAAGACCCCGGCCCTGACCGCTCTGGGCCAGCCCCAGTCCCCCGGAGACCCCGGCGCTCCAGACCAAGGCCGGGGGGAGCCCAGCGCTGCTGCAGCCGCATCCCCATCCCCGGAGCGGAACCATCCGGGCCGCCCTCACCTTCCTCCAGCTCCCGGGCGATGGGGTCCGCGCCGCCGCCGCGCTCCGCGTTCCCGTTCAACTCATCGTAGGCGGCGGGGCTGCTCCAGATCTCCATCGTGCCGAGCCCACCGCAGCCGCCCAGCCCAGCCCGCTGTGCCCACCCAGCCGTGCCCAGCCCCGCCACGCTGAGCGGAGCCGCTGCGGCCGCTCCCGCCCCTATTTATAGGATCGCCCCGTCCCCGCGCACCTGCCCGGCGCATCCCCCGGCGGCGGGGCCAGGGCTGGGGCCGGGACGGGGGCGGGGCCCGGCGGGAGCAGAACGGGGGCGATGCGGGGGTCGGGGGGTGCCAGAGGCTGCCCGGGAGTGCCCATTCTCCTTATTTTCCTGGGCTGGCCCAGAGACACAATCCCCATCAGGCACCCTAGGACCGGGCTCCTTGTTGGGGAGCCCACCAGGACAATCCTGCTCAGCTGCAGGTGTCCCAGCTCTTGTCCCAACTCATAGCCTGGGGAGTCCGGGCACACAGGTCCCCAGGGGTGGTAATGGCTGCTGAGGGGACACTGGGGGTCCCTGAGCAGCAACTCGGCAGTGTTGACTCTTTGGGTCATGCACACACAGCGGCTTCTGCCCCTTGGGAAGGACAGGGAGAGGTTTTGGGCCCTTCACAAAAAGCCACATCCGTGCAGGGTTGGGGTCCCCATGAGGGTCAGGGTACCTTTTTGTGGCCAGCCCTGCTCTGCCATCCCATCATCACCCGTGTCACAAACCCTGCACCCTCAGTGCCCACTGCTGTGCTGGGACCTGCCAGGTCCCTGATCAGGAAAGGGGCTTTTCCATCCCCCTCCAGCCTCTCCATTCACCACCCCTGGCTCCAAGCATGGGCTGGCATGAGCCTGTCCTCCTCCGTGCCCCACCCAGGATGCCCCACACTCCCTGGCTGGCACCCTTTCATCCCCTCACAACCACACTGGTGCAGAAGCAAGAAAACTGAATAAATCATGGCGTGCTGAATTATGGAGGAGTTGGCAGGCACGTAGCACAGGCCACGTGGGTGTGATGCTGGTAATGCCAAAGTACTCTGTCCTTTTACCTGCCCCAGTGCCCTTCCTTGTTAGCACCCAAATAATCAGCGAATGGATGCAGCTGAAGCTGCCCCTCACCATCACACCCCTTTGCCTGCTTGACTCCTACCCACTGCGATCCTGACCCAGCTACATCCTGCCGTAACCACCAGCTCCTTCTGGAGTCAGGACCGGAGCAGGTGCCCTCAGTCCCAGCCTCTCCCTCCTCCTGGCACTGGTGTTTCCCTTGGTAGGGTCTGGGACACAGCCAGCACCACCAACTGGGCACCCACCCTCCAGGGACCCCAAGGACTCAAGCACGCATCTCAGCGTGGCCAGGCAGGAGCTGCTTCTTCCTAATCCCCTGGCCCAGGATTTGCTCCTCAGGGCAGGTTCCCTGTGCCTGCACAAGCAGATTACAGGGGGCTATTTCTGACGGCAGCTTAAAGGTTTGAGGAAAGGAGTGACGCCACGAGCCCCCTCCGCACCAGCACACGCCAGCAGCACTGGAGGCCTGGGTGTGACCTGCAGGAGTCCAGGACTGAGCACCACTGGCCCCATGAGCAGGGCTGGGGTCCTGTGGTGTTCCATGCCCCCTACCCCATGGCACAGAGACAGGTTTGGGGCTCAGTCCCTGGTACTGTCACTGCAGGGGGCAGTGCTGATGGTGGGGGTTGCCATAAAGGGAGGGCTGCAAGCACAGGGAAGGCATGGTGAGGATTTACCCCCAGCCTGGTGTGAGCAGGTGGGTGGAGGCCTCAGCCCCATCTGTCTCCCACTGCCCCACATCCATCCCCCAGCCCCTTGCTCTAATCCTGTCCCCGCCACACGCAGGCCAGAGGCAGAAACAAAGCGGAGATAATCCGTCTGTGCCCCCCGCTGAACCCCGACCTCGCACAGGAACGGGCCACGTCACAGTGCCATGGGCATCGCCCCTGCTGGCCACGGGGGCTGCAGGGATGTGGCCCCGGGATCCCCGCAGCTCTGGGGGCCTCACTGGCAGCAGGGGCCCTGAGCCCCGCTCCAGGCTGTCATGTCTGGGGGAGCAGCAGCCCTGCAATTCACTGCCACACCTTCTGCCAACCCCAGCAGGGTCCCCACCCCTGAGCCACAGCACAGCACGGGGGAGCAGGGACGTGCAGGGGGTCCCAGGAAATGATGGGGGCTCTCTCCCAGCATCCAGCTTGGCTTGGCAGAAGCTGCTCCAAGAATTAGCCCCGGATGTTCTAGGTGAGGAAATCCAGCCCGTCAATCCCATTAGCAGCGATTAGCTCCCAGGCTGGCCTCGCCGTCGCCACCCCGCGCAGACGCTGGGGCTGTGCCCACCACCCTCGCCAGCCCCGCTGCCCGCGGGCACTCACGGAAATACTGCAGGGTCTCCTCTATCTGCTGGGGGGTGAGGGGGGCTACGGGCTGCGGGGGGCCGGTGCGGGCTCGCAGCCAGTCGCCGTGGTCGTAGCCAAACACAGTGTCAGCCCGCAGCCTGTAGCGGGGCAGCTGCTCGCCCAACAGGCTGATGATTTCCACCTCGGGGACATCCTCGCTGCTCAGCTCTGGGGACAGAGGGACACGGTGTCAGCTCAGGGGGGAGTGAGCTGCACAGGGGGCTGTGGCAGGTCAGTACCTCCTGCACCCCTCAGCCCCACTCTGTCCCCACTCAGGGTTTGTGGCTGGTGCCACCAGTTGGGTCTGTCCCCAGAGCCACTACTGTAGGGACTGGGGGGTCTGTCACAGGGCGGCACTCAGGGACCCTTCCCCAGCTCTGTCCTGCTCCCCCCTCATCGCCCCGCTGACTGCGGGCAGGGTCCTGCCGCCATCTCCTGGCCACGCTCTGCCCGGCCGAGCGGCGCTGGGGACAGTGGGCATGGGGACAGTGTGGGGTGAAGGATGCCGGGACAATGGTTCATCCCAGGCCACAGAATGGGGACAGGATGAAGGAACTGCCCAAAGTAGACCCAGCTCCTCACCTCCCTCGCCCCAGTTCCCCAGGGAACCCGCTGGCACCCTCAGCTCTACCCACCGGTGATGGTCGCGGCATCGCGGTGCGTGCCCGTGTCTGACCGGGGGGACACTGGGTTGGTGTGGGGACATGCAGTGACAGGTGAGTCCGGGCTAGGCTGGAGGTGGCACACGGGTGGGCTCTGGCTGGGGAGGGTCTCTCGTGGGACCGGGGTGTCCAGTTTGGCTGGCGTTACGTGGGGGCCTGGCTGCCATGGGGAGAGGCACCATGCGCCCTGGTTCCCTGGAGCGGCGCTGGCGGGCAGCAGAGCCCCTTCTCTGGCCCCAGCCTGAGGGAAAGGAGCTGTTCAGGTGGTGCTCTAGGGACCAGGGACACATCCTTGACCCCCATGTCCCCCAGCACCCTGTCAAAGGACAAACACCTTCCTGGAGGCCACATCTGCCAGCCCGGGGGCCGGCTATGGGTCTCAGGTGTTCCTGCTCCCTGCCGATGGCACAGGAAAGCTGTGGGAACAGACTCCAGCTCAACTCCACCCCTGAATATGGGGCAGATTTGGCAGAGGCAAGGGGTCAGCATACCTGCTCTGCGGTGGCTGCTGCGCGACGTCGGGGGCTCAGCACCAAAGCAGCGCCAGGGCCGGACAGGACAGGACCCAACAGGACAGGACCCGACAGGACAGGACCCGACAGGACAGGACCCTGCCGCCCCACGGGGTCCCGGCAGGGTCGCTGCCTGTGGAGTGAACAGGGAAGGAGCTGCCGAGCTGCCCGGCAGTGGGCAGACATGGCAGCAGTGCCACGGAGAGCTCTGGGGAGCTCCACCTCGAAGAGCAAAGTCCGTCTGTGAACCTCCACCCTGTCAGCACCAGGACGCAGAGCAGGGACGTGCCGTGCCGTGCCATGCAGGGCAGGGCTGGGCAGCATCTGCCCCATCCCAACCATAAACATCATGAGACGGATCATAAATCCAGCGTATTCCTGCTCTGCAGCCACCTCCAATGGCTCTGGCTGGGGCTGCAGCCACTGCTGGCGCTGCTGCCCCTCTGCCCTGCAGGGCAGGAGCCTCTGCACAAGCCCCCTGCCGCATCCCCACCCCTGCTCCCACCTCCACCATTGCGGGGCTGTGGTACAAGCAGCCCCTCACTCCTGCATGGCTGCAGGCTCATGCCAGGGCACTGCTGCCCTCTCTCCCGGCACGTGCTCGGGGTCACTGCCACATGCACAGCACCCAGACCAGGCCACCCCGCTTCCCCCTGGCATACAGGGACGGCACGAAGCAACATGCAGACCCCAAAGCACGCCCACAGCCTCCCCCAGTCCTCTGCCCCACGGCACCGGGACCACCAGACCTCGGGGCCCAATCCTGCACCGTGCCGCCCAGAAAAACAGCTCCCTGGCCCCGAGCCCTCAGACCCTCTTCTCCCCAGAGAAGGACAGGGACCCACCGTGTGGCGGTGCCGCGCTGCCGCTGGCTGCGGGGAGGGAGCCCGGCCGGTGAGTCAGCTCAGCCGGGACTGCCAGAGCCCTGCGTCTGTTTTTGGCCCGGCTCCTGCACGTACATTCACCCTCCCCGGGGGAACCTTGTTCAGACACGTGCCGAGCAGCTCCCATCGCCCGCTGCTCCCATCGCCCCCGCTCCCATTGACCCCGGACCCCGCTGTCCCCCTCCACCAGCGTTCGGCTGCCGAGTACCCGGGGACCGGCCCCACGGGAGCTGGGCGAGAGCAGGACGGTGTTTCCGGGCACCGCTGGGACACGGGCCAGGAGGAGCAAGGTTCCGGCTCACGCTGCCCCAGGTACCTGTGCAGACTCGCGCCTGCTGCTCCCTGCCCTGCCCGAGGCCGTCCTGCACCTCCTGCCCGGGCACCTCCCGAGGAGCGGCCGAGCGCCGTGAGACGGGCACAGACGAGGCAAATTCTCCCGGGGCTGCGGCAGCCGNGAACGGAGGGGACCGGCTGGGCACGGCCCGGGGCTCGCCCGCGGGAGCTGCCGGGGAATTTGGGGTGCCCCAAGGTAGCCTAGGGACACCGTGAGAGCCGGCGGCAGAGCGCACCCGGTGACAGCGGGCACTGGGCACGGCCCGGAGGTGGCGCGGGACACCTCGGGAGCCGAGAGCTCGGTGCCCCCGGGAGGTGCTGGGTTTGGGTGCGGGCTCTGGAGCGGGAGATCCGCACACACGCTGGGCGCTGCTCCCGGCACGGGTGGCTGCAGAGCCCTCAGGCATCGCTCCCAGTCCCCACCGACGACGAAAGCCGCTCCCCGGCAAGTGCGGAGCGCAGCCGAGGGTGCCGGGACACGCAGCCCGTCCCGCCGCTCCCGGGGATGCCGCTCCCTGGGGACCCCGCAAGCACCTCCGGTTGCTCTGGTCCAGGTGTCCTCTGGCTCCACAACCCCTAAAATCCCGGACATGCCCCCTGGCAACTCTGCCGCAGCGGGACTGGGGATCTCGGCATCTGCATTCCTGCCCCAACGTGTGCGGGGGGCACATCCCTGCCCATGGCTCCAGGATGGCTGCAGGACCCGATCCCCAAGAGGGCAGATGTTCTGGGGCATCTCCAGACCGGCTGGCATTTTGGGGACAGGCGGATATGACAGCAGGACCATCCCTGTGACCCGCAGCGGGGCTGACTGGGAGCCACAAGGTGGGGTCCAGGCTCAGCACAGCCACACCCCCATCCCAGGCACACGGGGCTGGAGCCAAGGCCGAGCACTGATTGTCTCTTGCTCTGGCAGCAGCTGCAGCAGCCCGAGTTTCTGGCCCCCAGCTTCATCCCATGAGCCACCCCAGCCCCATTGCCCTCGGGAAGTGCCCCGGGCTCCGCTGGGACTGCCCGGAAAGCAGCTGTTGTTTTGCTGGTCGCTGCTGCTGGCACGGGCTGTGGCAGGAAGCAGATCCATTTCCATTTCCCTCAGCACTGGGCTTGGCTGCGGCCACAGCGCTGAGCTCAGGCAGGATGTTTCCCCCAGCCCCACTTCCCAGACCAGCTCCTGCTGCTTTGTCCCCGCTTGCCCCTGTCCCCAGCATGGCACAGGAACCCCGGTATCCTGCCAGGCTCTGTGGCAGCCTGGGCTCACGTCCAGGCAAAGCAGGTGCCAAGCATGGCAATGAGTTCCCCAGGATCACTCTGCCCCACAGAGGGACTCGCCGTGGGCTCACAGAGGTTGTGCCCTCCCCTGGCTGTCCCCAGGGACCGTCCCCAGCCGACAGAAGAACAGGCTCAGGGCAGCACGGGGCTGCAGGGGTTATTTTATTCTTTGCTTTGGTCTATACAAAAACAACTTACAGAAATAATAAAATCTTCCGTTCCTGACCCACACTCCAGTAACTGTCCATCCCTTTCCAGCCGGAGTGTTAAACCACCATCAGATCTAAAGCCTCTTTTAAAAAATGCGTTAGATAAGGGAGGAGGGGACAGAAACACACCACTCACCAAAGAGAAGGGAAACGGGTTAAAATGTGCAACAAAGATCGGTACAAGGACACAGTTCCTAATGCTGGAGTCACTCCTCTATGGGGACTGGCAGGACAGGGACACGAAGTCAGCTCCCAGCGGCTGATGCGAAAGAATTAAACCTCAGACACCCCGAAGGTCCTGGGACACGGACCCTTTGCTTTCAGCAAACTCTGGATTGGCCTGATTCAGTTGGAGTTCACAGGAAGCAAAGGGTTTTTCCATGTCAGATTCCTCTCCTAGAACACTAACACGCAGAACAAATCATGGGGAAGTTAGAAAGCACAAACTTAAAAGACGGCAAAAGCCGTTGGCATCATATTAAAAATAAAAAAGAAATATATATTCATAGAAAAGACTATTTTGCCAATGAAAGATCACTAACGGTGCAAGGTTTGTGTTTTAAAGCTTCAGAAACAGTATCTTGGATGCTGGATGTGGCAGTAGGTGCTCGAAGCAGTCCCAGGAGGAAGGACCTTCTCCACAGACCCACAGCGAAGAAAACAAATCGAAAAATAAAACCTCTCGTGGGAATGGAAAAGTTTTGTCTTCTCAGGCACTTCTGTCTCCCAAGTCCTTCTCACGAATGCTCAGCTCTGGGGCCACCCTCTTCTTCAGGAGAGAACACCTGCAGCGGCAGAGAACTCCTGTCATCCACCGAGGGGGAATATGGGAGGAGACCAGAGCGTGGGACCCCACAGGTGATGGGGACATGGCAGTGCCAGGGACCCCGTGGTGGCACCAGGGACCCCTCAGTGTGACAGCCAGCTCTGCCTCCCCTGGCCACCCGTCCTGCCGTGGGCTGAGCCACGTCCCAGGCGTGCTGGCAGGTACCTGGTGTGGGGCTGCGGGCGGGTTAGGCGAGCATGTGGTCAGCGAAGGGCGCTCGGACGCCGTCGCTGTAGGCATCCATGGGGTAGTCCCCGTCCATGTCCATGTGCATGTCCATGGGGTCCAGGGGGATGTCACCCGAGTACATGGGGCGGTAACCAGGGTCCAGCTCTGCAGGGAAGGGATGTGGCAACCTCAGCTCCCATCAGGCAGTGACTTCTGCAGATCTCAGCCACCTTCCTGTCCCCCCAGTGAGGGCACGTGTGACACGTGGTGCTGTAAAAGGGTCCCACCATCCCCTAGACCAAGAGCACCGGCTGTGTGTGCTCCCTGGGAGCCGAGCATCCCACTGTGCACCCCCAATCCCCAGCAGACTGGGCTGGCACTTGACTGACAGCCACCTGAAAAAGGTTTTAAAACCAGCCTGGCTTGATGACATGAGGCAACAGCCCCCCCAGAACCCAGCCATGGGGACCCTGCAAGGAGGGCTGGTGCCATACTCACCGTCTGAGTAGGGCTCGTTGATGGGGATCATGCTCTGAGCCTACGGAAGAAGGTGGCACAATTGAAGGGATTCATGTTCACAATGCTCAGGGGCCATGTGGTGGCAAGCCGTGTCCCAGGCGGTGCCACAACCCAGGAGCTGAGGCCACAGCCCATCTGCCTCCCACCTCCCGCTGTTTGACAGTCGCTGCTGTCTGAGCTCTGGCTGGAGGTGCTGGCAACAGCTTTTGGAAGCAGGACGGGGCCATCCCCTGACGCCCCTATTCCCCAGGGAAAAGACCTGGTTGGGATGCTCACCGCTTCCCAGGCTGCCGGGTCATGCTTGAAGAGGGAGTTGGTGAGCTCCACGGAGACACGCTTCCTGTAGTCAGGGTTCTTGTCCTCCGAGATGCGGAAGAGCACGGCGGCCGCATAGGTGGCTGTAGAGACGGCCAGCAGCCTCAGCTCTTGCTGCCACGCTGCACCAGAGCCCCAGAGCCCCAGCTGGGACAGCGCCAGGAGAGTCCCCAGCACAGCCCCTGGCACGGCAGCACTCACCTGTCCCCTCATTCCGGGAGTGCAGCAGCTCCATCAGGGGAGCCGAGGCCCCCTCGGCATCGATGGCATCTGCTGCCTCCTTGTCCTGGGCCAGCTCGCACAGCACGCCGGCCGCCACGCGCTGGATGTTCTCCACCGGCGAGTACAGGAGCTGTCAGGAGACATCAGCAGCCGTGTGAAGCAGCCAGCAGGGAGCCCCTGTGCTCAGGCATGTCCTGATGCGTGGGGCCACCAGCGCAGGGCTGCAGCTCCCTGTGCAGGAGGGCAGGAAGTGGCCCAGCGCAGCCCCCGTGTCCCCACAGCCCTGACCTGCACGAAGAGAGGGATGGTGTTGAGGCGGAAGATCTCCATGCGGTTCATGGGGTCCCGGGCCAGGATGTGCAGTGCTCCTGTGCAACCCTCCACGATCTCTTCCATCTTCACTCCGTCCTGCCAGGGAACAATACAGAGCTCAGCCAGGGCCCTCACACGCCGGGGCACGACCACCTGAAGTGTGGGCACAGGGTACCCCCAGGGCCGGGCTGGGTTTTGGGGTGGCAGGCTGTGCTGGGAGCAGGGCAAAGGGGTGGGGACTCACTGTGTAGGGCTGTTGTGTGCCGGCGGCCGCGTGTCGCTGAGCGTCCTGGTGAGCCTTGACCAACAGCTGCACCAGGCGGGGGATGACGGCGGCCTCCTGCAGCGGGGCGTGGTTGGCCGGACATAGGGCCAGGTTGCGGATCAGGCCTATGGTAGCCTGGAGGAGAGGAGGAGAGGAGGAGGAAGGAGCAATTTGTCTTGACTCTGGATCAGAACACTGGCCGTTCCCCAAGAGACCCACTGGCTGCACCCCTCCCCACCTGTCCCACCCCATCCCCTCTGTGGTGCAGGCTCACTCAGCTTCTCCCTGCCCTGGATCCATCCTCTCCCCAGGCTGAGCTTCAATTCCAACAAGCAGCAGGCACTTGGAGCCACTTCCTTATCAGCCGCTGCCAAGGACACGACCCAACAGGAGCGGGGCTGTGGCAGCAGCAGCCACCATCACTCTGTGCACAGCACCAGCTGCTGAGCAGCCCATCCCACCACAGAACAGCAGGCAGGGGCTCGCTCCAGCCCAAGCACCGGCCTCCTCCTGCCCTGAACACCCCTCTGGCCCCTCACCTTAACCAGTGGCCACTGGTTGGGCTGGTTGAGGAGCTTGACGATGGCGGGGATGCCGTAGTTGAGCCGCACTGAGTTCTGTGCCATCTCTGCCTCGGGGTGCCGGCTGGTGAGGTGCCGCAGGGCGCACACGGCCGGCTCGGTGATGTCCTCCTTGTCACCCGCCCGCAGAATGGTGTGGATCAGGGCCTCCACCCCGTTTGACTGCGTCACCAGTGTCTTGTTCTTGCTGTTGTTGCAGGTCAGGTTGGAAAGAGTGCCAGTGGCACAGGTCAGCACGTTCACATCATCGGAGCTCAGCTGGTTCACCAGGATCTTGAGGACGCCGTCCAGGCCCTCCTGCAGGAGTGGGGATGGGAGGTGGGAGCAGCACACACAGCCAGACCCAAGTTCCAGCCCCGTATCTGGACCCACGTGCCCCCAGAAGGCAGTAATGGAGGCCTGCAGTGTTCCTGACTCCCACACAGCTCCTTTTCCATTCCCCCACGGCTCCTTTTCCATCCCCCACAGCTGGAGCTGCTCCTTCACGGTGAGCCCCAGCCACTCTTAACGTGCAGTTTCACTCAGAGTTTAATGTCTCCTGCTGGAATCACACTTGTGATGCTCCTTTCAGCACTCCCCACACAGTGATGGAGTGATCTCAGTCCAGGCTGTGCTGGCCAGCAGCAGGACAGGAAGGAGTTAAAGCACCATGACCACATCTTCCTTCAACCCTTCAGTCATCAGAGCCAGGGATGATTCCATGACAGCCAAAATAGTTTCCAGGCTGCATCAGAGCTAATCCACATGGAGCGGCCCCAGCAGATGGGAAAACTCATCAGGAGGCAGCAAAGGGCTGGAAGAGCAGACCCAGAGCAGGGCTGGGGTCACCTCTGCACCGGCTGCGGGGCACAACAGCCTTGGCAGCAGCTCTGCTGGCAGCTCCCCCAGGAGCTGGGCAGGCAGCCAGCCCAGGAGAGGCTGACAGGGCTCCTGAGCCAGAGCAAACTCTGGTGGCACCTGCTGAGTGACCCCGCTGGCCTCGGCCCCACACTGGGGACACGCCGGAGTGCTGGCAGCCAGCTGGCATGGGCAGGGCCAGGGCAGTGAGCAGCGCCGCGGGATGCAGGACAAGCCCTGCTGCAGGGAAATTTGGGCACAGCAGGGCATCCCACCACCCCTCCAGGCACAAGTGCTGCTGCAGCTCATGGAACAGGGAACATGAGGCTTTGGACTCAGCCTGGCATGAGCTGCTCAGCACCTGGAACGGACACGGCTCCAAAACGCGGTACCGAACACAACCAGGGGCCCTGCAGTCTCACCTGTTTGGTTGCCACATCAGAAAGGTTCCGCAGGGTCCACAGGCAGTTCTGGACCAGCCTGGGGCTGGAGCTGGTCAGGTGCTTGCCCAGCGCCTGCATGCCACCTGCAGGGAAGGGGACAGTCCTGTGAGCAGCCCTGGCCATCCCAGCAGGAGGAGGAGCGAGCGGCAGCAGGGCTGCGTGGGCTGGGCATCGGCCAATGCTCCTGTACACAGAGCAGCCTCATGGCTCAGCACAGGCCAAATGGGGTGTGTAAAGAGCTCTCACACAGCCAGGATGGATTCTGCCCACTCCCAGTGCCAGGAATGTGCCTAAGTAGCCTTCAGAGCAGGAATCCAGGCCATACAGGTGGCTTCACCTGGTTGTGCAGACCCCTGCCCGCCCCACAGACATGCCGGACACATCCTCAGCTACATCACCCTGACACCACCACTCATCCTCCCCCTGTGGCCCTGCCCAGCCTCTCTTACCAGCCTCAACGATGGCAGGTTTGTTGCTGGGACACACCGACAGCACCTTGAGCACGCGGCTCGTGGTCCAGAGCAGCTTCTCGTAGTTGTAGCTGCGCATGATCTGCACCAGGGCTTGGGGTCCTCCGTTGGCCAAAATAATCAGCTGCAAGACAGAGGCCCAGAACAGTTCATGTTGGAAGGGACCTTAAAGACCATCCAGTTCCACCCTCCACCACAGGCAGCAGCACATTCCACTAGATGAGGTGCCTCCAAGCCCTGTCCAACACCATCTTGAACACTTCCAGGCATGGGGCATGAAGAATGGAGGGTTGGGTGTGGCAGCCCTGGGCTGCTGGGACCCCTTCTCCAGATTCCCCAGCTGATGCCAGGACACAAGCCAGGCAGGAGCTCCAACCCTTTGGTATGCAGGAATGCTCTGGTCACGTCACCAGGGACACAGAAGACAGGGGAGTCTCCACTCCTGCCTCCTGCACACTTGTGAGGTGCAAAGTTGGGCAACCACCGCCCTCCTGCCTTCCCCACGTCTCCGTCAGTCTGGGATCTCCATCCCACCTTGCTCTCCTGGTTCCCATAGGCCAGAAGCTGGAGGCAGTCAGTGGTGATGGCCAGGAACTTGGGGTTGTTCTTGTTCAGCAGAGGAACCATCTTCTGCAGCCCGTCAGCCAGACGCACGGCCATCTTGGCCCCCTCCTGGTACAGCAGCAGGTTGTGCAGGGTGGTGATGGCGTAGAAGAGAACCGACTCGACAGGCGAGCTGCGGGCGGCAGCACACAGCACATCAGTGCAGGAACTGCACCGGGCTGCCCCGAGCCCAGCACACACCAGCACCCCTCAGCACAGCCCCCCACACCTCCGAGCCTGAGCCCCATCTCTGTGGCCAGGGCAGTGTGGGCGAGGCAGC
This sequence comes from Bombycilla garrulus, assembly GCA_013400315.1. Classification (NCBI taxonomy): domain Eukaryota; kingdom Metazoa; phylum Chordata; class Aves; order Passeriformes; family Bombycillidae; genus Bombycilla; species Bombycilla garrulus. The sequence goes on from VXBU01008200.1 coordinate 21,335, forward strand.
CGCTCCCCTCCTCCTGCCCGCGTGCAGGCTCCATACACAGCAAACCCCAGTGGTTTTCACAGGTTCACAGTCTCCCACTCCCTTGTTTTGGTGAGCAGGAAACCACACTGAGGGCAGCATGAGCCCTCCCTTCCTCTGCCCCCAGCCCAGAAGGGGCTGTCAGGCTCTCACATCCCCCCGGAGTCCCCACCACTGTGTACCTCAGCATCCTGACCAGGGCCGGGATGCCACCAGACTTGAAGATGGAGAGCAGGCCCTCGCGGTGGTGCGAGAGGTTGTGCAGGATGCTGGTGGTGCAGCGGGCGGTGTCCAGGTCGCTGGTGCTCTGCATGGTGCGCACCACGGCCGCCACGATCTGCGGAGACTGCATCAGCGCGCGGCGCGACGCCTCCTTCTTGGAGAGCTGGTTGACGATCATGGCTGCCTTGCTCACAACCACCTGCAGGGAGAGGAGCCGGAGTGTGGGAAGGGGTCCCGCAGCAAGGACAGCACGCGAGGTGACATGGCAGGGCAGAGGCAACCAGGAGTTCGGGCAAGAGGAAGGAGGCAGACGTGGCCACAGAGCCCCACAGGGACAGGAGCCTACTCGTGCAGCAGCTGAAAGCCCAGAGACACATACAGCAAACACAGTTCCTTACCGGGTCCTCATCGTTGAGCAGCTTGGTGAGCTCTGGGATGGCACGTGTGGCCAGCTCGGCGTCATCCTGGTAGTTGATAAGGTGCACGATGGCTGACTTCAGCATCTGGGAGGGCTCTGCCAGGCGCTGCACGTTGGTCTGCTGCCCCTCCAGCTGGGTGGTGATGAGAAGCGAGCGGTCCTCCACCGTCTCAGGGTACATGGCAGCCCGGACACGCTGGGCACGGGTCATGGCCAGCTGAGCCTCCATGTCGGCTGCAGGGGTGGAAGGGAGGCAGCGTAAGGCTCTCTCCAAGGAGCGCTCCCAGCCCTGCTTCCCGATCCCAGTGAAATGAGCAAGAGCTTAGTGCAGTGGCACCAGCCACGTCAGCAGTCCCGGCACACTCTGCACAGAGCTGCAGCTTCAAAGCGTAAACAGATCCAGCAGCACAGAGATAAGACAACACTCAATTAGGCAGCATGATGAGGCAGTTGTCACACAAGGCCCATTAATTAAAAAATTAAGGATATTTGCAACTTGGGACCAGCTGGCACTAGAAAAAAGGAGAACACTGAGGCCTTCCCCATCGAGGATGCTGAGGTATGATACTGCGGTAGCCACCCATGGTCCCCACTTCTGCAGCACAAGCACCACACAGGGTCCTGTAGGGGACTCCGATCCCCACGGGAGCGGGCAAATAAACCTTCCAGGGCCCACTGCTGACAGGGAACTGCAGAGGCAAGCAGAGCAAACAGCCCCCTCTGAGGGGACAAAGCTGGGGAAAGCATCTCCTTCACTCCAGGCTGCAGCTCCGCGTCATCCTCGCCTCAGCGGGAGAAGCCGTGGCAGTGGTGCGGGGTTACAGCACACACTGGCAGCCACACTGGGCCAGGTTTCCCAGCAGGCAAACAGGCAGTAGAGCAGGTGGCAGATCCGTGGGCCAGGATCAGCTGTTCGCATCTCAAGCCAACCCGCCGGTGCGCTCGTATGTGCGCGCAGCTCAGCACCAGCGCGAGCTGACCACACACCACCCCCGCACCAGAGCCTCACAGCACGGGGGAGAAGGACAGGAGGGAGCATATTTTAGGCAGCAACAACTCCTGGGTGTGGAAGCCAGCATGGAAGAGTGCCCAGAAGCAGCATGGATACGGGGGAGGAAGAGGAAGGCAGGAGCTGAGCAGCTGAGCCTGCGGATGTGCCGGGCCCCACCTTACAGCCCTTTACCTTGCGCTTGGCTCTGGCCCTGGTTCCCTCCCTGGCAGTAACTCGTGGTGGTCGTCTTCTTGATGGTGTACTGCTTCCCATACACCTCGTCCTCATCCCCGAGACACTTGCTGCTGACCGAGGGCACCTGCGTGTTGACGCCGGAGTGGATTCCGGAGTCGTAGGTGTAGGTCTGCTGCCACTCCGTCACCTTGATCGGCTGCTCCATCATGTTCATCACCTCCATGGCTGCTCTGCGGGGTGGGGAGGGGAGAGGTTACACCTCCGGGAGAGCCCAGGTTGCCACAGGACCCTCCTGCCCCTGAACGGCACGGCAGCCCCCCGTGCAGCAGCCCACGAGCAGATGGAGCCGATCCCTATCTGCCCTCCTCCCCCACTGGAGATGAAAGGCGGCACCGGGATGACGAACCCAAAGCTCAGCACTTTGTTGCTCGTGTTCAGACATGAACCGCGGCTGCGTCTCGCAGCACCGTGTCTCACAACACCGTGTCTCACCAGGGCCAAGGTGTGGGCAGGCTCTGCCTGGCACAGTGGGACACCACAAGCTCCAGGGTCCCTCATCTGCCCATGAGCTTTTTTAAGACCCCTTTCCAGAGACAGGACCTGCAAAGAGCTGGGGACATGCCAGGAGCTCTAAGCTCCATATGGCTAGAGCTCCAAGCATAAAATGAACCTTTTTAGAAGCTTCTCGGGACACTCCTAAAGCACCTAAAAATAAGCAGGCAAAGCCACTGGCTCAGCTCCCCCACGGGTGCTGAGCACCACAGGCGCCCACAATGTGGTCCGGGGCTGGGCACTCCCCACCCAGTGCCGGGACAGGGCAGCCCGGCCCATCCCAACACTCAGGACAAACCAGCCAAGGTTGCTGGGAGCAGGGCTGGGATTTCCTTGTCTTTCATTTTGGGGATACAGGGGGAGGGAGGATGGCACATGGATTAATGCCTGAGCTCACTCAGTGCTGTGAGTCACCAGCCCTGCATCCAGGCCCGCGGCACGGCCAGGAGGGATGGAGGCAGGCGGGGAGGGAGAGTTGGAGGCAGGCAGGGAGGGAGGGACGGAGACAGCACCCGCCCAGCCCTCCGCTGACCCATCACCCAGGATTCCTATCCCTTCCCGGCCGCGCAGGAGTGGAATGAGTCAGAGTTTCAGAGGCGATAAGCAGCGAAGGGAGCAGCTGCCGCCCGGCATACCTGGGCGCAGCAGCACCCACTTCCAAACAGCCTAATTACCACCTGCACCGGCCCCGATTCCTGAGCCGGGCTGGCCCGGGGCGGCCGCGCCCCCCTGGCCCCGCTCCAGCCGCCAGCACAGCGCGGGACCCGCAGGGACCAGCCGGGCTGGAGCGGCAGCCTCGGGCCCCAGCAACCTCCCGGGGGAGCGAGGAGAAGGAGCTGAGCCCCCCGCCAGGCCGGCGGCTGAGTCAGGGCGTCGGGTGGTGGCCGAGGACGCGGCTCCGTGGGGCGGCCCGGCGGGGCACGGCGCGCACGGGCTCGTCCCACCGCTGCCGGCTGTTCCCAAGGAGCGGCCGAGCCCTCGCCAGCTGCACAGGCCGGCGCTCGCAGGGAGGAATCCCAAGCCTTCGTTCGCGGGAGCAGCGGCCAGATGGGAAACAGGAGCCCGACACGCTTGTCCCCCCGGCTGGGAGCATCCGGCACCCCCCGCGTCCAGCCCCTGCCGCCTTCCCGGAGCCGCGGCAGGGCGCTGCTCCTGCCAATCCAATATTTTTTTGAGTTGTCAAGCAGCACTGGCAGGCTCAGAGCAGCTATAATGGGCTGTGCATAATGCGCGGTGGTCAGGCAATGGAGGGACCCGCTAATGCAGGGCGGTGGAGGCAGAGCCTTCCCACGGCGGGCAGGAGCTGGGATGGCTGATCAGTGGGGCAGGACAGTGTGTGACACACGGCGCCAGGGGCGAGAGGACAGACAGCTCTGCTCCCCACCCCGCGTCACAGCAGGGATGGGCCGTGAGAGCCCCGGTGTGGAGCTGGGAGTGCCGTGGTGCTGCACATCCCCACCCGAGCGCTGCTCACGGGTATTTGGGAGCACAAGTCCTTCAGCTGGTTCATGCTGGCCATGATGGCAGTCTCCAAATTGTGTTGGGAAACTCGAGAGAAGCACCAATCACAGCTTATGAAGTGTGGAAGTGGTAGGCAGGAGAGCGCTCTGTGGCACTGGCAGGGCACAGCACCAGGGGGCAGGAGCTGGGTGAGCTGGCACCCATCCCACCCACAGAGCCCAGCAGCAGGGCCCCAACACCTCAGGAAAACCCTGGAAAGCCGCCCTGGACAAGGTGGGCAGCAAGGGGGAGAGCAGGGCTGAGGAGAGAAAAGATCACACGACCAGGGCAGCAGCGAGACAGATCTGGCAGGGGCTGATGCTGCTGCACCATTGTTGAGCAGTGATATCCACTCCACAATTTACAGGCCTCAGACAGGCACTTAATTTTCCAAACCTCCAGGAGCTGGACTCAGACACCATAGAGAGCCCTGCATTATGCATGAGCCACCCCTTCTGTCTGCACCACAGCACCCAGGGACATCAAAAGCCAGCACAGCTCCTCGAGCTCAGACACGAGCTCTGGTGATCGGCCCCAGACGAGCTCCAAGCAGGAGAGCGGGACCAGCAGCCCCACAGAAGAGACACAGGCACCTGTCCTGCCCCTGAGCATCCCCCTCATTGCCACAGGGGCCAGCGAGGCCAACAGCACCCGAGGTGACAGGCCCAGCAGAACAAATGTCAGACGCTCCTACAGTGAGCAGTGACATTTTCTGAACCCTGTGTCAAGCGTGCTCTGCTCATCACTCAGTGAGGGGCAGACACTGACACAAGCTTCTCCCCCATCCTCCACAGCCTGGCGCTGTCCTCAGGTGTCCTCTCTCCTCCTCAGCAGGATCAGTGGGAGGGGGCACCAGGGAGCTGGTGACACCTGCGTTCACCTCCTCAGGAGCCATTTCCTGGTAATGTTTCCAGGCAAGTGCTGTAGCGGGGAAGGGCTCATGCAGGAGGGAGAAGCAGGGTGTTGTTTTGGGGCACATGTGAAAATATCCACTGGAGGGTCAGCCATGAGCAGGGAGCATGTCTGGGTGGGCTCCAGTGCTCCCACATCAGGCCTGTGGGCAGGGAGAGCAGGACAGGGATAACAGTGAGGGCAGAACAGTGGCACCAGGACTCACCCGAGCCCCACTCCACACAAGCCTACACCCCAGGAAAACAGGACTTGTTCCTGGGCACAGTGAGAAATCCCCCAGGAACCAGTGAGGCAGATGTGGGGGACTGCTCAGAGGGGACAGCAGATCTGGGGAGAACCTCCAGCCTGCTCCTGCACCACAATGGGGAAGGGGCTGAGACACCTGAGGGGCTTCAGCCCTGGAATGCAGGACAGACAGGGTCTTCAGTCACTAAGCAGGGCACTGCCAGGAAAAGGTTAATCCCTCTCCCACCACTTCCCTCAGCCAGGAAGGCAGAGGAAGCTCCCGCAGCTCTCGGGCACCGGCCAGCAGCTCATCCGCCCCCGGAGCCATTTGATCAACGTCCAAGCAGCACCGGCCCCCCGGGACACCGTCTGCGGAGGAAGTCTCTGGCAAACATGCAGCCCCAACCCTGACTGGCCCTTCTCACCAGCTGCTGTGAAGCCTTCGGCCTCACCAGGCAGGACACAGCCGGCAGACAGGGCTGAGCTGCCCAGAACAGCAGCAGGAAAGCAGCGAGCGCTGCTTCATGCAGAAATATCTACAGCTCAGGAGCTTCTTGGGGAGCAGCAGTCCCTGGGGTGAGCAGCCGCGATCCCCAGTATGGGGTCACCTCAACGGGAGCAGGTTTGGGGCACAGGGCACCCTCACAAGCCTCAGGGAGGGGCTACACCAGACAGACACTGGGTCTCAGGGTCAGTGGGTGTGTGAGGGGCAGCCTGAGCTCATCACACAGGTTCAGCCTGCCCTCATCCCTGCATGGAGCAGTGTGGGGGCCAGCGGGGGCTGCCAGAGCCCCTCCCTCACTCCCATCCTCCAGGAGCAAAGGGCAGCAGTGCTGGGGGGGCCCTCATGCAGCCGCAGCATGTGAGGAGCTGAGCTGGGTGGTGGGAGCATGTGAGTGGCTGCAATTACAGTCGCCAAGGCTTTTAAGGAAAGGGAAGAGGCAGTTAAGGCAATTCAATAAATGCAGCACAAGAAAAGGCTCTATTTTAGAAGCACTTACGCTACACACAAGCCATCTCCGGTCCCCCCCTTCCTGGAGCAGCCGGGGATTAGCAACTGCCCGCTCACACAGCTCTGGCCTCGGCGGCCACGGCTCTGAGCCTTCCCACAGACAAGGGCACCCAGAGCCCTGTGCACCCTGGAGAGCTGCACCTCGACGTCCCCCAACACCCACACCCCCTGCCTGAAGGTGCTCTGAAGTGACACCAAGGGCTGACAAAGCTGGGGCAGCCACTAACGAAGGCCCCGCAGACGCTGTACAAAAGCTTCAGTGGTTTTGAAGAGGATCCTCAGGAACACGCAGCAGGAGCAGGCAGAGAAAGGAGCTTGTCAAGACCTCAGCAGCATCAATGGGAAGCGTTTGAGTCAGATCCCGGCACCAGGAGCCCTTTCAATGGGGCTTTACAGGGAAGATGAGTGGAAGAACTCAAAGGGGAATGAGAGCAGCTTGAAGTTTAATGAGGAGGAGACAGCGGCAGGGGATCAGCCTCTCGTTAGAGCAGCCAAAACCACTGGCCTGGCCTTGCACACAAAGAAGCCCATGGCCTTTGTGTATAGATATATCCAGATCCAGAATGGCTCTTGGCTGCCCCATGAGCTCTGACAATTGTGGGGACTCAGGAAAGGCAGTGGGGTGCTGGGCTTCAGATCCAGGCTCCTTCAGTGGAGAGGGCTCTGTATCTTTTTTATATTTCAGCTACCATGATGACGTTGTTACATTTGAGCTGCTGAATGTCTCATGCAAAGCTCTGGCTCCTCTTGCTGGGGGTGCTGCATCCCCCCGAGCACCAGAGCAGGCTCTGGCAGCAGAGCGGCCCCAGAACGCAGCAACTCTGCCACAATCTGCTGCACTGAGCTGATGCTCTCCATCAACCCAGACCATGTCCTGAAACGCCTCGCCCGTACCTGAATTAACAGCTCCTGACAGCTCCAGCACATGCCAGGCCCAGGCTGTGATGTTTTGGCACTTCACATCACAAACCGACACAGTATTATCCATCAAGTGCTCTCCTGCTGCAAGCGCACGCACAGCGCTGAGCATGACACCCACCCCAGGTGTCTGTGCAGGGCCCACAGCAGAACCCTCAGCCCAGGGAAGGCTTTCCCAGGGACATTCACCTGCCAAACACCCACTGGGGGGGTCTCTGGCACTGCATCCCTCTCCCCACATCCCTAGGTGTTGGCACAGACACCTCCACCTGCAGCAGCACCAGGATCAGGAGGACCCACATGGGTTCATCTCCTCCTCATAGTTTGGTGATCTCATTAGAATAACATCTGGGAAAGATGGGAATTTGCCACTTGTCCATGGAAAGGAGAATTGGCATGGTGAGATTAATCACAATCACTCCATCTGGATAAAAAAAATCATTATTTTGTTTCAATGAGCACAAAGAACAAGCTGTTCTCTAAGAACACTTTAATTGCAGGCTCTGGACCTTGCTGGCTGTTCCCAGCTCCAGCCACAGTGTCCAGGACACAGGGTTTGCCACCTGGCCCTGCCAGAGGAGCCGAGGCACTGAGGGGGGGCACAGAGGTGCTGAGCCCTAGCTTAATTTCTCCATCCAGTTGCATTACAGCTGCAAAGTTCAGACACTTCACAAGAAATTATAACCAACAGCCGTCAGCACCCGGCCTGTCGGAGCAAGTTAATGATTTGTCACCAGGGCTCTGCCCGCGCGTCACCGCGATTACGGCACGCTGTGCCAGCAGCCAAAGGTCTCCCCCCACACAGAGGAACTCGCTTTTCCCACAGCCACCCACCCCCAAAAGCCACACGGGAGCCCAGCGCACCCACCCCAGCGCCGGGGCAGCCCTCCTGGAGGGCACGGCCACCGTCACCCCCTCCCAGGGCTGATCACCCAAGCGTGGGAGAGTGGGAAAACACCGAGCATTCCGCCTCCACCCCGCCAGGAGCGCCGGCTCTGCGAAGGAGGCGAGGACTCGCTGGGAACAGACAGCGCAGATGTCGCGGGCTGCCCAACAAGCCCCGGCAGCCGCGGCACGAGTCTCCTGCCCTGTTTCCAAAGCGATTCCCGAGCAGAACGTCCAAGGCGTGCCAGGATGCCTCCAGGCCCGCCAGCAGCCGCCGCGGAACCCATCGGGGATGGTGTATTTAGAAGGGTATTTCAAACCTCCGCTTAAATAGAAACATCTTCACCTCCCCCCTCTGCGCAGCTATAGACAAACCGGGTGTGGCTGCAAAGCCAGCCCTGTTTCAGCACAGACAGGGTGTTGAGGTCAAATTTTAAGCCGTTTTGGAGCAGGAGTACCTGCACCTTCCCACCCCCTTGTCCACCACTTTGTCAAGTACGCCCATGAGCAAAAAGGTGTGAAACCAAACCCCCCCAGAGTGGAGAACACGATTCAAGGCACCAATGCAGCCCTGGTGTCCTCCCGAGCTGCCATCCCCAGCCGTTTCCATTCACACAGACCCATCTGGGACACCCCACGGGGCTTGAGACTGACCACCTACCCCCAGCTCTGGGCGATGCTGGGTGCCCACACACCCTGTCTAGGCGGGGAAGCACCAGCTGAACTCCGAGGTAGGCTTGCACTGCCGTAATAGACACTACACTTCTTTTTAACTTCTAGTAATTAGATGCCAGTCTAATTTAAACCCTCAAAACCAACACAAGCGTCGGTACAGATGCTGCAATTAAAGTTCTGCAAGTTCTCTGTGCAGAGGCTCTGTTCCCTCAGCCTGCGAAGCAGGGCCAAGGGCAGCTTCGCTCCCAGGCTGTGCCATCTGCGAGCGGCAGCGCGCCCGGCAAAAGCGCCGTCTTAAATCCCGGAGATCTGGAAGTGAGATAAAAAGCCAAATCCCATCAAGCGCTCCCACACCAAACCACAGTCTTGAAGGGAGACCGTCCTCCCAAGAACGGGCTGAGCTGCAGGGGCCGCGCAGTTGCACCGCAGTGCCCGCCCGGCTGCGAGGGCTGAGTAAGGCTTTCAGGTGGGGGAAACAAAGGGGTGAGTTAATGGGATTAGGGCAGCGCCGAATGATACCCTGAAATGCGGCACCAGGACCAGAGGGCACATTCCCCAAGGCCCCCGGCTGCAGCCCGGCCACGATTTACCCGCGCTGCCGCGGAGGCTCCAGGCACGGTGCACGAACTACCCGCACACCCAGCCCCAGGAGACCCCTCCCAGCAGCCCGGCTCGTCCCCCCAGCCCCCCCCCCGGGAATGAACGCGCTTCCTGGAGCCGGCAAGGACACGGCCCATCGCCCAGACAATAGACTGTAACGCCATTGTCTGAGGGAGGGCCCCGCACGGCCGCCCCACCTTCCCCCAGCGCCCCGAACCCTGGGGACCCACGGCTGTCCCTGCTCCTGCACAGCGGCCACAGTGCCAGGAGGGAGCACGATCCTCAGCCACCGCTGCCAGGAGCTCTGTGCGTCCCGCTCCTGATGGCCAACTTGTTTAATTAGCAGCAAAATGGGTTTTTCATGACACTTCACGGAAATCCGCCAAAACAATGAGCGATCACAGGCTTCAGATGTGCAAATACAGTCCCAGTGGGTGCCCTGCACCCTTCCAGCCAGCTCCGACAGCGACAAGGACACAGAAACGAACCCCTGTAATTTTCTCATCCCTGCTTCCGGCTGGGCCGGACACTCCGAGAGCGGAGCCTGGAGCAGCCCCCGCGGGCACTGCACCTGCCCTGCATGCGGCTGACAGCCCGGAGCAAACGCCCCCGGCAGCGCTCCAGCCCCATCCCCGCGGCAGCTGCCAGGGAGACGCTGCGCCCCCGGCTCCCCAGCAGCCGATGGCAGACGGACACCGAGCCGCGAGCTGCTCGGGGCTGGCACCAGAGCCAAAACCAGCACGACGTGGGCTGGAGCAGGAGGTGAAGCAACCGAGAGGGCTGGTCACGGGGCGTCCCCAGCCCCCACCATCCTTCTGGTACGGGGAAGCTGACAAGGGAACATGAAACCAGGCACGGGACTCTCCCAGGCACCCCAACAGCGTTAAGGACTTCCAGCCTGGCCGGAGAGGGTGCAGGCTGCTGCCCTCACAGCCGTGCAGGCACAGCGGTGGCGCAGGTGACCCTATCCCGTCCCCTCCTTAGCGTTCACGCTCCTCTCCCAGCACATGCGGCAGCCTCCCCGCACTGCTCGTATGACAGCCCACGTTTGCCTTCTCCGGGCAACTCCCAGCAACATTTCAGCACTATCCTTTCATCTGAGCTGTAAACCTGATTAATTAAGCTAATCACTCAGCTAACGCAATTAGAGCGCTCTCTCCTCTCCAAACATCAGACAAACAGCCAAGTTTCGCTCCCCCCGCCGTTTCCCGGTGCGGATGTCCGCTGTCAGGGGCTCAGCTGGGACCCCCCGTTCGCACCGTGCCCGGCACCCGTAACCCGCGGGGGCTGTCCGGGTGATGTCAGATCATCCGCATCCCCTCGGCCCTCCCAGCCCCCAGACCTCACACGCCCGGCGGTGGCGAAGGGTAGCCCCGACCCCGCGGGCAGGGACCCCGATGTCGCGGCGATCCGAGGTGGCCTCGAGAGCAGCACGCGGTGTCCCCAGGTACGACTCTGGGCACGGAGCAGCCCAGTTTGCGTAAGAGCCCCACAGCACCGGGCGAGCGCCGTGCCAGGGCCTCGCCCGCCCAGGGGCAGCTCCGGGAGGGGCCGGGGACAGCGTCGCCACCTCGCACAGGAGCGCGGAGCCGCGACTCCCAAACTGGCTCCCGCGGCGCTGGGAAGGGGCCGGGACAGCCCGGGGCAGCCCGGCTGCCCATGGGGGAAGCCCCGGGGACCCGCCCAACTGGTCCCGCGCAGGACTAGCCGAGCTCACGGGCAGCACAAGGAGAGCCCTGCCCCAGACGGCGGCAGCGGGGCCGAGCCGGGACGCCCGGTGCTGCCCGGCCCGGACACCCAGGTCCTCCCCACCCTGAGCGCGGCCGCTCCCCAGCCCCGCACGGCGGAGTCCGCACGGCTCCGGTGCAGCCCATCCCGGAAAGACCGACAGCCCCGGCCCGGTTCCAGCCGCCCGGCCGCCCCAACTCCACTCCCCGCCGCGATCTCCGCCAACTCGGTCCTCCGGACCCGTCTCCGCTCACCGGAGCAATCCCTGCCCGGTTCCGCCGGCCTATTGCCGCTCACCCCCGCTCCCCCACGCCCGATACTCGCTGACTCGGCTCCGCTCACCGTCGCTCCCCGTGCCCAGTGCCCCGCCCCACTCACCGTGGCTCCCTGTGCCCGGTGCGCCAGTCCCGCTCACTGCCGGTACTCGTGCCTAGTGTCCCGGTCCCACTCACCGTCCCTCCCCGCCCGTGCCCGGTGTACCCGGTGTCCCGGCCCCGCTCACCGTCGCTCTCCGCCGCCCGCCCGCTCCTGCCCGAACAAAAGGCGAGCAGCGCCCCNGGGGCGCGGCGGCGGCGGAGCCGGGGCGCGACCACGAGGGAACCACCTGGGTGACATCAGTGGGCGCGGCCAGGTGGGGCCGGACCCGCCCCTGGGCAGGGCCGGGGCCGCGGAGGGACCCCCGGACCGTGCGGGACCCCCGGGCCGTGTGGGGACCCCTGGAACGTGCGGGAATCCTCCGGGCCGTGAGGGGACCCCCGGGCCGTGAGGGGACCCCCGGGCCTTGCGGCACCCCCGGAACGTGCGGGACCCCCGGGCCGTGCGGGACCCCCCGA